>QPMI01000536.1:0-82650 GCA_004431415.1 Cyanophora paradoxa
AGCGATCGCCGGTCAGAGAGCCTTCATCGCTCCGGCGATCGCTAGGCCTGGTACCGAGTACTCCGGGGCGATCGCAGCGCGAACCGTCGGACGACGGCGCGGCGCCGGCGATCGCTTGAAAAAGGCCCCGGCCAGATCCGAGCCCACGGCCGGCGGGGCATGTGAACATAGTGCCAAATTTCGCTCCGAAAACACGCTTTTTAGAAGGATCGGAGAAAGCGCGCCCAGGACAGGTCCGAGGGCGGTTCCGGGACGTACCTACTGACTCAGAGCTGCTTGCGCTGGGCCCGCCGGGCGACGCCATGGTTGAGAGATCGAATCCCTGCGCGCCGCCTTACAGCGGCCGAGGAAGGGCGACGGCTGCAGAATTCGATGATGTGAACTCGGACAAGCGAAAGCGTGTAGCTAGCGCGCCGCCGGCGCCGCGGGTGAGCCGATGAAGCGAGCGATGTGTACTCCTCGCGTGCGCGGGCGCGGCGAAGTCGCCTGCGGGGCGGGCGTGGCGCCGCGGGGCTGAGCACGCGCGCGCGCTGCGAAGCGCTATGCGCGAGCTTTGCGCGAGCTTTGCGTCGACGTCGCGCGCCTCACTTTCGAAGGTCGGGGTACCCCCCGACTCATTCCCCCTAAACTTGGGGCTCGGTGGCTTAAAAGCGAAGGCTCTGGGGTACATCGACGAAATTTGACTTGCTCCAAAAATTGCAAGGCGCTCAAGAACTCTACGCTCACTGGAAGTTCAACTGCGGCCCTACAAACTGCTTGCACCGCTCCACTAGCTCATCTAGTCTACCTGGGTCAGCAAACCGATCCTCCTCGGCCACTAGCGGCTTGCGGAACCATTCTTTCGCAACCGCAACAAATGGTGCGCAGTCCATTGGGCTGCGCTGGTGGTGCCCGGCGCATACCACCCGACCCCATCGAGGCGAGAAAAGAATCTCGAGCACGCGGTCAGCTCGGCATCTTGCCTTGAAGATGGAGCCAGCGGTCGTGTGGAAGGTCATATCATGCACAGGCTCCGAGAGCTGAAGGAGGGCCTGCACTAATGCAGCGGCGTGACTCTTGATGGTGACTCTGCTCGTGATATATATGAGCTCGAGGCAATCAGCAAGAGTGGTTACTGATATCCATGGACAGAAAAAAGGAAACCACAAGTAGAAAAAGGAAGAGGCGCACGGCCAGTGGTCCCACTCGAGATTGGTGAAGCCCCGGAGGATAACCATTGTTGCCTCCGGTGTTGTTCCCGGTACATCAAGCCGGTGCACTTGACTGGAGACGCTGCAGCGCGCGGCACCTTGCGTGGCCGTGCACTCCAGTGCACCGTCGTTTGGCGGTAGGCGAGCCAGCTTCTCGACGTACGCACGTGCTGCGGGGCTCGCTGCCCTCGCGTCCCGTATCGCGGTTGCGACCACGGCGATGCTCCCCCGTACCGATCTGGAGCCTCCTTCCTCCCGTGACATTGCAGGGAACCAGTGCAGTTTCGCCTTCAGGGTATTGCTCAGCGCGTTGAAGTATCGGTTCTCGGTGTTCGCCACGCTGCGACGCGCCCAAGTCAGAGCACGTTCAGCGGGAGAAGGGAAATAAGAAGGAAAAGAAACAAAGGAAAAGAAAGAAAGAGAAGGGGGGTACGCGGACCGTCTGTACAAGCAGGACAGGATGGGTGTCGGAATAGGCCGCTCAGGTGTGCCTAGCCATAGAGGCTTGTTTCGCCTCGTGTATGGCGGAGGCACATACGCCTCAACATCGATGTCCACATCGACCAATTGTCCCGCGCCGTTTGGCTGAGTTTCTCGTGAGCTTGAGCATTTGCGATAACCGTTGCTCGTACCTGTTGGACTTTCCGTGTAGTTCTCCTGTATGCCGTCGCGCCGAGTTCGTCCACCTCGGGGTACTCCTCTCCAGAGTCGTTGCCCCATTCAGCATCCGGTGTGTTTAGAACATCTGACTTGGAGCCCATCTGTTCCAGCACTGCAGCCACTTGCTTCAGAGCCTGAAAGCTGTTCTCCGCTGCGCGACCTGTACCGTATTTCTCCTGCACCGGAATTAGAGTTCAGTAACCCTTCTGTGGCGTCGTCTTCGTACCCCTCGCACGCACCGCCAGCTCTGGCTTCATGCGCAGCCGGGTGAAGAGCTCGTTCGCCGGCGCTTCGTGGTGGAGAACGGCAGGGTTTCCCATTGCCTCGTGGCACGCCTGTGGAGAACGGCAGGGTACGCGCATCAGCTCCACGTGTCGGGGGGGGGGGGTACGCGTAGCGAAGGGGGAGGGGGGGTTGGAGGGGGGGGGTAGTCGAACCTCCATTGGACTTGGCGCCTGTTCGGGAGCCGGGCCTGGGTCTTGACCTGCTTGCCGCGCGGCCTCCCACGCTGCTCCTCGTCGTCGAATGCCTTGGCTAGATCTACAAGGCCTTTGAATATGAGCTGGTTGGCAATTGTCGCCCACCGCCGAAAACGCGATTTGCGGACAAGGTCTGAGAAGATAATGCCGACTGATATGCTGCTTGCCGGCCCTGCAAGAAGGCGAAGAAGCTCCTTGCCGCTCTTCCGAACAACCTGCAGGACCTGCACATCGCTTGCAATCTTGCCGCCACGACCGACATCCCTGTTGCCTCCGTACGCGTTGCACTTCCGAAGAAGCTTCTTCACCTCCGGGTACGACACGAGATCGTCCTGCGCCTTGCGCTTCCGCCCTTTCCCACGTGGCAACTCTTCCACCAACGCGGCCTCTGCAGCTGCTGCTGCAAGCTCCACACATGCATGAAGCCTGCGTCGCCATTGGTAAGAAAAAAAACTTTACCCCCCCCCCCCCCCCCCCCCCCCCCCCCGGATGCATACCACAGCTGGAGTGATTCGCCTTCCCGTGTCTGCTGCTGTGCTGCGTGCACTGATTGAGCGAGACTGCGGAACTGGCCCTTCATTTCTTCCTTCGTGCCAAGGTACATTGCTTGCTGGCTGAGCCCGAGAGTCGCTTGCATACGCAGAAGGTTGATTTCAGACTGTCCGTTTGTGACCTAATATAAAATTAAGAACATGTTACGAAAAGACAGAGCATGAAAGCATCGTGCACCTCCATGAAAGCATTTGCAAGACCTTGTGCCGTGCAGGCTCACGGTCCAACTCAGCGTCTCCTGGCCGCAGGGCCAGAAGCTGTGTGAGCACAGCAGCAGCTGAGCGGATCTCGCCATCATCAGGGGCTGCATCACATTTCGGTTTTCAAAATAGAATGCAGTGATTTGAAGGGGACGTACTGTAGAAATCGAGTGATGAATTGCTCGATCGCCCGTAGAAGAACACCTCTATCCAGAGCGATAGGAACATCTTCGATTCAACAGCGTATGATCGTTTGTCATCGCTAGTACTTGTGTCATCCTTGCCCTCCTGAAAGTCCAGAGACAAGATGACCTGACCGGGCAGCAAGTAAGCAGAAGAAGCACGAGGCAAGCTGGCATGGACACGTGCCAGATCTATCTCTCGCAGTCGTCTCTCACGGATGTAGATCTTGTTGGTATAGAAGCTCGTCACCCGGGCCTTTAGCCAGTCGTAGTGCCTGGCTCGAAGGTCCGTATCCACTGCAAACTCACCGTGCGCCCCTGGCACGCCAAGGCCCAGAAATGCACACTGTGCCTGCAGTGAGTGCCGTGCTTCAACTGGCCAAGAAAGATAGATGCTTACGTCCATATCAATGAGCTCATCGAGTTGAGAAGAGCTTGAGGTATCTTCCTTGTCGCCAGCAGCTATATCAGCATCTGGATGAGGGTCGGGACCGGTGCGCTGAAGGCTTGGCGATTCGAGTGCGACCTAAATGCAGTATCTCATGGCGAATCTCAAGCTAAAGAAGATCGAGGACGCACAGTGCTCATGAAGTGCTTCAGAGCATGGAGATCCTCCAGTGTCCGTGTCCGGTTCTTTGCTGGTTCACCTCGAAACTGCAACCGACAAGCGTTCGCCTGAGCTTGCCGAGCCGCTTCTGTCACCTGGAGAAGTTGGTCTTAGATTCCATTCGATCAATTCTTGAGCTGCAGAGCACCTCATCAAGCCAATCAACACAACTCTGAAATTTGGGGCCTCGAAACGCTCCCTTTGTGCCCAAAACAGGTTGCGCAGTGCACGCAAGCATCTGGCAGGGGGCAGGTCGACGATGATGTCCTCCACATAATGCACTTGGGGGTCCAGATCTGCAAACATGATAAGACAAAGAGGCGGCGTGCAGATTTCACAGAGAAACGCACAGATCTCGAAGGGTGCATGTGCTTGTCGCCTTCTGCCAGCGCCACCAGCGTCGCCGCCCCTGCGCCGTCCAGGGCGCCACCGCCGCGCCGCCCCCGTGCCGCCTCCCGCGCCGCCTCCCGCGCCGCCTCCCGCGCCGCGCACCGGGCCGGGGGGAGGGGAGGGACAGGGCCGGGGGGGGGCGGGCCGGGGGAGGGGCGGGGCCGGGGGAGGGACGGCCCGGGGGGGGGGGGGGGGGGGGGGGGGGGGGGGGGGGGGGGGGGGGGGGGGGGGGGGGGGGGGCGGGGGGGGGGGGGGGGGGGGGGGGGGGGGGGGGGGGGGGGGCGGGGGGGGGGGGGGGGGGGGGGGGGGGGGGGGGGGGGGGGGGGGGGGGGGGCGGGGGGGGGGCGGGCCCGGGGGGAGGGGCGGGCCCGGGGGAGGGGCGGGCCGGGGGAGGGGCGGGGCCGGGGGAGGGGGGGGCGGGGGGGGCGGGGGGGCGGGGGGAGGGGGGGAGGGGCGGGCGGGGGGGGAGGGGCGCGGCCGGGGGAGGGGGCGGCGCGGCCGGGGGAGGGGCGGGCCCGGCGGCCCGGGGGGAGGCGGGGCCCGGGGGGAGGGGGGGCGGGACGGGCCCGGGGAGGGACGGCCCGGGGGGGAGGGGGGGCGGGCGCCGGGGAGGGGGGGGCGGGGCCCGGGGGAGGGGAGGGGCGGGACAAGCTCAAGGCCGGAGCCGCCCCCGAGGCCGCCCACGAGGCCACCACCCGCCGCGCGGCCCGCCAGAAGGGGTTGGGAGATGAGCTGGAGGTCCAACTCCATCTCTTCCTCCCCAAAGAGTGTGCTCCTGGGTCGACATGCTGCGCAAGTCGGGCATAAGACACCGAAAAGCAGCGATCGCTTGGCCAATGAGAAGGCGGTGGACGTCAAGCCCGCGGCGACCGTTAGAACTGAGAACCCAGAAGCGATCGCCGGCCCAGCAGCTCTTTGTTAGAGGTCGGACTCGCTGGTATGGCGCCGAACACAAAGCGATCGCCGAGCAATGAGAAGGCTCTATGCGCGGGGCAGATCTAGCGATCCAATTGAATAGAGAATCTCTATGCGAGCAAGCTCGCAGCGCTACGGGAGGCGGGCACGCACTGCAGGCGTTGGCGTTGGCTGGTGCGACGAACTTGAAGCAGCTCCTGCGCAAGCGATCGCCGTCAGAGAGCCTTCTCATCGCTCCGGCGATCGCTAGGCCCTGGTACCGAGTACTGCCGGGCGATCGCCAGCGCGAAACCGTCGGACGACGGACGCGGCGCCGGCGATCGCTTGAAAAAGGCCCGCGCCAGATCCGAGCCCACGGCCGGCGGGCATAGTGAACATAGTGCCAAATTTCGCTCCGAAAACACGCTTTTTAGAAGGATCGGAAGAAAAGCGCGCCCAGGCAGGTCCGAGGGGCGGTTCCGGGACGTACCTACTGACTCAGAGCTGCTTGCGCTGGGCCCGCCGGGCGACGCCATGGTTGAGAGATCGAATCCCTGCGCGCCGCCTTACAGCGGCCGAGGAAGGGGCGACGGCTGCAGAATTCGATGATGTGAACCTCGGACAAGCGAAAGCGTGTAGCTAGCGCGCCGCCGGCGCCGCGGGTGAGCCGATGAAGCGAGCGATGTGTACTCCTCGCGTGCGCGGGCGCGGCGAAGTCGCCTGCGGGGCGGGCGTGGCGCCGCGGGGCTGAGCACGGCGCGCGGCGGACAGAGTCGGGCCCACAGCGCAGCCCGCGCACCGGAGACACGTCAGATGGGCGCAAGGACGATGCTGTCGAGCTCACCGCGTGAAAGCTGACGGCAGATGAGGTGGCCGTGCAGGAAAGAATGAGTGGCGGTTGGCTGCGTGAGAGCGGACAGACAGGAAGGGATGCACCGCGCCCGCGCCGTTGTAGTGGGGGTTTGTGTGCGAACGACGGCGTCCTGTTTCCAGCGAGCCTCCCTTGTCCAGCACACACACGACCGCGGCCCACCGCCAGGCAACGCCGTCGTCGTCTCGGAAGCTCTGAGGCCGTACGAAGAGGTTACAGTGAGGCGCGAAGAACGCGAAGAACGACAGCAAAGACCGAGGAGCCACCGCGGCCGCGAGGGATACCAGATCTCGCGTGACGGCGATGGGGACGCGCTGCTGAACGCCGATCTGGATGAGCTTTTCGAGCTGGCGAAAGCGGAACTAGACGACGATGACGATGATGATGACGAGGACATGCTATGGAGCTCGAGGAGAGGCCGCCGGTGTGATCGCTGAAGCCGCGCTACGGCGCGGAGCTTCTGCGCAGGCGAGGCGTCCCCGCCAGCCGCGAATGCACATGGTGGCATGAGATGATGATGCATCGTGGATGGTGCTTGGCTGCGCGTAGCTCTCCCAAGTTCCTCCCCTCAAAAAAAAGCCTTCGTTCGCAGGCGACTACGATGCCAATTCTCTGGGCTTTTCGCATGACCGTGACGACCTTCACGTATATTCACGATCGAATCCAGCACAGCTGGTATACAAGTCCAGGGGAATGTTGCTCACAATCCGTGGAACTGCAGCTTGCAATCACACTGAGCGTCTTGGCCAGCGGACAGGCTATGAAGCACTCCAAGGAGACTTCCCTGTATCTCAGGCTTCATTGCTGAGGGTGAGTTTGCTGATTTCAGTGAGGTACCTCGATTCTGTATTTAATTTGATCCTCACTGTGTTGTTCGACCTGCAGCGCTTTCCCGCACGCAGGCAGCCATATGTGAGATGTTCGAAAGACACATATGCAAGATCTTTTCCGCGTACCCCAGAAGCAGAAGGCCAGGGCTCGAGCTGGATTTGAGAGTCTGGCAAAGTACTGGAACAAAGGAACTTCTATGCGACAGGTTTCACCAAGTGTGTCGGAGCTGTCGGCAAGCATTTTTTGCGAAGGCATGTGCCGAGTACATTGTGACATGCATATTGTTTCAGATGGAACCTTATCGTGATCGAGAACCTCCTCAGCAGCATCGGACGAAGTTCTTCAGTCGCAAGGAAGGAAGTCTCTGAATGTTCAAGCAGCCTGCAATGCAAATGTGTTTTTATGATGTGAGTGAGTTGAAAGAGTGCAAGTACTGCGCCCTAATGAGAAGCAGGTGAGCATTAAATATCCAGGGAGCGTGCACGATCAGAGGGTGTATGACAACTCAAGACTCACAAGGGCGGAACATGATCTATAGCGACGGTGATTACAGGCTTGTGATCGGGGTACCGCATGGAGAAGGATGCATTCCCCACACAGCATTCACGGTGAGGCACATGTACTACAGAAGGGGGGTAAGCAAGGGTTCTGACCAAATGCACCAGATATTGTTGGTGCCTCGTCTGGCAAAAGAAACTTTGATTTCGTGCATTCAATGTGCAGAAGGTCATCGAGCGAGCATTTGGAAGATTGAAGATGAGATGGCTCGACTTGAAGCCGGGATCAACCGCAAGAACCTTGGTCGGGCGTGCCAAACTATCTATGTAAGCACAACCGTGCACTTCAATTGATATGTGACATGCATCGGAACAGTGTGCTTCCTACTGCACAACGTCTGTGAGCTGGGAGACGATGTGTGGCCGCTGGACCAGGCTGCTGAGGGAGACGCACCGGGCGGAGCAGCACAGGGCACGCCCCCCCAACCAAGCTGAGCAGAATGAGGCGAAGGCGAGCGGGACTGGCAGGTGGACCACCTGTACGGCTCCAGTAGCGGCCTCAGTGTTAGGATAGCGTCCCCTCTGGTCCGAGTCTGGGCCCGGCTCACGGGACGCTTGTCCAGCCCTCTCTTCTTAGCTTGCTCCATCTGTGTGGGTAAAATAAGAAGACTGAGCAAGAGTATAGCAGTTGCAGAATGCACAGAAACCGACGGAACTTGCCCGTTCCCTAGCCTCCGCCGCCCGCTCTTCGGCTGCCCGTTCACGAAGTTCATTGCTGCGGCTGAGCTGATCTCCACCCGGTCAACACTGGCTGAAAGCTTTGACATCCCTCAGCTGCACCTGAGTTGGTGCGCTTGTTGATTTGCGACTTCGCAATCCCTCGCCAGGCCTGGGCGGCGCCCGCTTTGCGGGCTGAACTGCAAGAAAATCAGTTGAAGGCATGCAGCAGTAGAGATAGAAGAAAGGAAGACAGTGCACACTCGAGCTTGACCCCTCCTCCTGCAGCTGTGAGGAGGGAGCCATGAAGCCGTACTGGTGAAGATCCTGCAGAAAAGTCAACGGGGGTACGGAATTAAAACACAATCTTCGCAAACCCGATCTCCATCGACTCCATTGAGTAATGTGGTTCTCCTCTGGCGCACCATCAAGATAGGGCTTGACTTTCTAGTGTATCACGTCGTGATCAGCCAGAACACGCTGTCGGAGCAGAGCAGGACGGGTACCATGTAGTCTTGTGGTGTGAGCTGGAAGTTCAACGGGAAATCTGCATCTGTAGCTTCTTTCCGCTCTCTCTGCTTCGTTGTAGATGCGGTAGTACTTGACACCTTCTGCCACCTGCGGAGGAACTTCGTGCGCCTGCCGACATGTCGAGCCCTGCAATCAGGAGAAGGCCTGATGTGTCCCGCGGAAGCATGTCAGAGACAAAGCCTTGAGAAATGCAACCGTGTCACGTACCAGGAACCTTGGGCAAGAAACTTGTTGGAAAGCTTGGTGACATGATTGTTTCGACAGTGTTCTGGCGGTATCCTTGAGCCTCAGTTCCAATCCGATATCGACGATGCAGCTGATCATGAGAGTAACGCGCCGGAAGCCATCCAGTACACCTGTGAAAGGAAAGGAAGAAGAGTAAGGCTGTGCATCGAGGAACAGGGTGGAAGTCGGGACAAAAGTACCGGAAAGCAACTGACTTGGCTCTTGTCATCGCTCTTCGCCCGCCTGCGGCGAACGCGTCAGCGCAAAACCGTGCAGAGAAGAGCTTAAATGGGAAAGAACCACTTCGCAAGCGGAGCAAGTGACGGCGCAGGGCGCCAGGAGCGCTGCGGAACATCATTATAAGCATGGCAAACACAAACGCGGAGCACGGAGATGCGCACGGGCGCCATGTACTGAGCTCTGGGCGACAAGTGGGACGGCCTTGTTCCCCACGGACGGCCCGACTGGACGCCTGCGGTCGCGTTTAAGCGAACCGGCGAGTCAAGCATGCAAAAGCGCACGTTTCTCGAGCCAGATGTCTGGCCCGGCGGCCCCAGAAGCGATGGAAACGGCAACGGCACTGCGGCGACGAAGTTAGCTACAGCAGTCGGGCGCGACCGGATGAGGCGGAACTGTGAAACAAAGGTTCTTCACGCACACTGAAGTCGTACGGGGCGCACTGAATGAGGCTGCGAGCGAGGGCATGTTCAACCCGTGAACTTGTGGCGCGGCCCGAAGAGGCGGCGGAGCCGGCGGTCGCCTGACACAAGTAAGAAGCAAGAAGCATGTTCAAAGCACAGCAACCCACCAGGTCGGAGCTGGAAGCTCAGACGGCCGCGCTGGCGCAGGCGGCTGTCCCGGTGGCCGAACGGGTCGGGCGGCAGACGGAACTCCATGTCCTTCGTGAAGCATGCGAATGCGATGCCGTATCTGGCGCTCTGGACGCTCTGAAAGTGT
Organism: Cyanophora paradoxa; assembly: GCA_004431415.1. Classification (NCBI taxonomy): domain Eukaryota; class Glaucocystophyceae; order Cyanophorales; family Cyanophoraceae; genus Cyanophora; species Cyanophora paradoxa. The sequence continues at coordinate 9,784 of QPMI01000536.1, forward strand.
ACGTTGGCGCTCCTCTGGGTACAGGTAATTGGCGGGGTAGCTGTACCCCAAGAAGAACACCAGCACTCGCGAGAACTCCCCAGAGCGACCACGCTTCTTCGCCAAAGCAACGAGCATGCATTCCGCACAGCTTGTAAAAGTAAAACCGTGTCCAGGAACTCCCTCGATCGCGCCGCCCAGAAACCGGGGGTCAAGCAGCACCTGGCTACCACCTATTGCCCATTCATCCAAGTTCAGCGATCGCTTGGCCAATGAGAAGGCGGTGGACGTCAAGCCCGCGGCGACCGTTAGAACTGAGAACCCAGAAGCGATCGCCGGCCCAGCAGCTCTTTGTTAGAGGTCGGACTCGCTGGGTATGGCGCCGAACACAAAGCGATCGCCGAGCAATGAGAAGGCTCTATGCGCGGGGCAGATCTAGCGATCCAATTGAATAGAGAATCTCTATGCGAGCAAGCTCGCAGCGCTACGGGAGGCGGGCACGCACTGCAGGCGTTGGCGTTGGCTGGTGCGACGAACTTGAAGCAGCTCCTGCGCAAGCGATCGCCGGTCAGATTCGACCCTCGACGTCGACGGCACATGATCTGAACTGGCTCCGGATCCGTTCAAGTTAGAAGATGAAGAACGAGCCGTCCGACGGTCACACGACTCACGACTCACGACTCTGAGTCACGAGGGCTGTCAGTGCATCCTGTCACTGCCTGTCAGCCGGAATATTCCGGGATCAGCCTGGAACGTTCCCGGAATATTAAATATTAGAAAATTTTGGGAAAACTTTCGGGTCCCGCGACTCCCGCCGCGACTCCCGCGGCCGTTTAAAAAACATTTGCAGGGGAATTCGAATGTATACTGCGCGGCTGCGCCCCCCCCCCCCCCCCCCCCCATCTGACCCCACCAAGGGCCTTGCATTTCGGTTTCAAAGCTCCAAAAGACTATATGCCGTACGTCTCTCAGAATGCTTATTGTGATGTTATCTTAGTGCTTCGCAGCTTTGAACGTGTGTCTACGGCGCGCATGCGCAACGCGTTCGCAGCGTTCCCGGAATATTCCTCAAAATTTTCTGGTCCATTTTGGGGGCGTAAAATGTTGACAGCCCTGCTCACGAGCATGCGCAGAACTCCAATGAGTTCAATCGATCATCGACCGTCATGGACCGTCAATGGTCCGTCATGCGGCGTCATCATGGACGACGTTGGACGTCGCGATCGGGCTCGAATCGTTCAAAAAACAATTGCAAGACTTCAAAGGCTTCTTCACTGTTTGTTTTTTGGCAACTTGGCAAGTTAAAAGGTGGAATCCATGAAAAAAGTCGATTCGTATCATACTAGTAGTACTAGTACAGTATCATGCCGTAATATCATACTAGCAGTAGTAGTACCACTGTACCAGTGCTGTCATTATAATGGACACGGGAGGTCGGCATTATTTAATGAGGCATTATAATGTATTATAATGTATTATTATATTAAATACTCATTAATTACGTTTAAACGCACTTTCCGCTCGTCTTTGGCGCTGCGAACACTATCTAAACGGCGCAAGAGCATGTCCCTAGTCGTTTATGACCCTCCTGGCAGGCTGGAGATGGCCTAGGCCTGGAGCCCCGGGCCCCAGCTGCAGGAAGGCCTCACTGAGACTCATCCAGCTAGCACCTCAACTAAGCCTTCCTAAGTTGCTTGTAAGCTTGTAAAGCCTTCCTAAGTTTCAAGGAAGTGTTTATCGGCTTATATAGAACGTTTGAGCGTTGATCGTGCGCCCCCCTTCAGCTCCGCCACGCCCAAGGGATGGGGTCGATGTACGTATACCCCCCCTCCAACACGTCGACCTCTCCAAGGCAGCGAGAACCACTCCGACAGTGATTTAAAGCGTTCCGGCGGCTCTGTTAAGCTGTTAGAAGGTCAGAGATCAACTTCGCGCCAAAAATACCCCCCCACATTAAATAATGTCCATTATTTACGCCGGTTTATAATTAATGTACTTCATGGGCATTAAATAATGTCATTAATTATAAACGTACATTATAATGACAGCACTGAGTAGTACTAGTACAGTATCAAAATTCCAGGCAATTTCGAATTCCGGATCCAGCTGCGCATGCAGCGGCGATTCCATCCAGCTCGAAAAGTCAAGGTTCCGGATTTATGATTAAAAAAAGATTCGAATTCCAGAGTCTAAAAATCGTCATACATATAGTATATATACAACATGCATATGGCTCATGATCAGTACCGTAGGACATGTGGGCCGAGGATGTGGCCCGAGATGTGGGTAGTACACTGGGTACCGTACACGCGTACACCCGGTGTGTGACCGCACACGTACTGGCGCACAGTACGGGCTCCAGCCTCCAGCCTCCAGGGCCGGAGTCCAGACTTTCCTACTAGTAGAGGTGGGGCTCGAGCCGGGCTGGCTCGAGCCGGGCCGGGCCGGGCCGAGGGCCGGCCGGCTCGAGCCGGACCTCTGGCCACGCGGGCCGGCTCGAGCAAGCCGGCTCGAGGGGTATGGCGCGGCTGGCTCGAGCCAGGTCGGGTTTTGTTATGGGCGAGCCGGCGAGCCGGCGAGCCGGCTAGCTATTGTATATAGGTTTTTGTTATATATATCGAATATTATATAAGGCGAGGACTGTGTACCCCGACCTCGGGCCGGCTCGAGCCGGCCCGCGGCTCGAGGGGTGTCGGCTCGAGCCCGGCTCGAGCCGCCGATTTGCGCTCGAGCCCCACCTCTACCTACTACTAGTACCGCCGTACCGGTAGCCTGGCGGACCAGTGGCGGATAGGGTTGCCGTGTCCGATGTCAATTGACATTGACATGTCAATGTCAGTTGACATGTCATGTCAATGTCCACGGGTCCGGGTTGACATGTCCATTGACATTGGGGGGATACCCTCCAAACAAGCCAAAACGCATGCAAATCATGATTAAAACATGTAAGCAGCACTCTGCAAGCGTTAGCAGCACGTTTCTGATGTTAGGAAGGAGGCAGAGGGCAGCGGGGAGGCGCTGAGGACCTCGCCCAAGCTGCCCCGCCGCCTCACTTTTGGAATATAATATAATATAATATAATATAATAATCAATGTCAATTGACATGTCGGTTGACATGTCAAATGTCCGATGTCAATGTCCACAGGGTAGACTGACATGTCAATTGACACGGCAACCCTAGTGGCGGACCACTGGCGGTAGGCTACTAGCCTACTCATTGACTCACTAAGTTAGGGCTGATCGGGAGAAGGCACGAATCGCGCACATAAGGGGGTTGGGCTGATCATCATGGGATGATATACTCGTATCGATCGGGAGAAGTTAGACTCCGGGATCCGAGCTCGAGTCTCCGAGGTGTTAAGAATTGCCAATTCGGCAAGTTAACCCGGTGACCGTTGAACGTTGGCACGTCAACGTTGCCCGGCCAATTCAATGATTCGCCGCAGCGGCCGCAGCTGCAGGCCCGCACTGCGGCACAGGGTCGCAGCGGCCTTCGACCTCCCGACTCGGCGAGTCCGCCGTTCATGAGCGAAAAAGGCTTAAGCTTGACTAGCAATGACTTCTCCATAATTATAGTAGAGAGTATTAGAGACCATATTGGTCGATATCGATATTGATCAGCTGCAGCTTCTCCTCGACTCGAATCTCAGCGATGGGACGGCGCGCGCGGCCGGTGGCGCGGGCCTCGGTTCAGCTGCGGCGGGCGCTCGAGCTCTCAGTGTCCATCATCGTCGTATACGTGGCGGCGTTTGCTCCGGCGCCGGTCTTCGGCAAGTGCTCACAATGCGCGGAATACGACCGCTCCATCATCATCAACCCAGGCGATACGACGGACTGCTTACAGTGTTCATCCCTCGACTGCGTCGATGCCGGGGGCATGGTGCAGCAGTTCGATGGCGAGAGCTACTGCATCAAAACAAATTGCACCGCCGGGCAGGAGATTCTCACTACGTACAACTGCACAAATGCAATCGACAGCGACGTCAGTCCGTATGATAACCCAGATGCACTCGGCAAACCAAAATGGGATTCGGCATTCGATACCCTTGAAAACGTCAACTCGCGCCCGGCGGCTTGCTTCCCAGAGCGCGACCGCTTCGTCGCCTCCGATCCCGCGGGCTACTGGTTCGCGGCGATGCGCCCCGTGTGCATCTGCCAGCCGCCCTCGTCAACGTCTCCAACTTCTGTTGCGCGGCGGGCAAAACGGTCGTCAACGGCGCCTGCGCGGACCCCCGACGCCTTCGCCCAGCCCGAGCCCGAGCGCGACGCCGTCGGCCAGCCCCAGCCCTCGTCGACGCCCAGCCCTTCGGCGACGCCTTCCCGGCGGCCCTGACGACTCCGTCCCCGACGCCTGCGACATCGCCGTCCGCCACGGCCGCGGCCACTCCTTCCCCGAGCCCCTCCCCTTCGCCAACGGCCACGCCCAAGCCGCCGCGTTTGGTGCGCGCTCCAAACCGCACGCGCAGCTGACTAGAAACTGAAGTTCTCCTGGCGGCGCTGCCTCTGACCTCCTGCGCGTGCGCAGAACATCACCAGGATCGTCGTGCAGGGCATTGGCGCGAGCTTCAACCTCGCCTTCGACCCCGTCACCAACACGGCGGACGTCAGGACGCCCGTTGTTCGTGCCCCTCAGGCGGGTGGCGGCGAGGTTAGTGTCACGGGAGAGGTGAGCTCGATTTTTGAAAACGAATCCCCCATACATGCATGATTGTTTCTTTATATATTTTTCACGTTCAAGCAGTCACACGTGATTGATTTCGCAGAACTTCCCCGGTCCCCATCCTGCGAGCATCGACGTGTTCATCGTGTCCGGATCCGGAACCAACAATCGCGAGTGCAAGGCCATCAACGGCACGATCGTCAGCTCGACTCTAATTACGTTCCGTGCGTTGCGCCGCAAGACATCGACGCGCGCGAGGGGGTCGTACGCGTGACAGTGGCACGTTCGCGTGCAGGCATACCATCTGTCTCGGCATGCAATGTTAACGTCAACGTGAATAACGGACGCAGTGCAAAGCGCTCTGTGCTGGCGGTGCGTGAATGGGAATTCGAAAGCATTATATATATATTGCGGATTTGAATGAAAATCAATTTTTATTCACATGCTGATCATGGGTCACATGCTGCAGCCTGCGGATGCTTTTACTCCAAGCACGAGCTACACCCTTCGGTTCAGCAGCCCCATCGGCATTTTCGTGCGTCGTCGATATCCGATTCCTGTACATGTACTTAATTATAAGATTGTACCATTAGTAGTTGCACAAATGCTGACGAGACCAATGTTTTAACGCAGGCGGATTTCACGTTGCTGAACGTGTGTTTCGCCTTTTTGAATTTCCGTTCGATACAAAGCTTAAGAATACCTCGGGCTGAAACCGGAATCGCTTGTCGTTTCGCAGGCCTTCACATGGACTCCCACAGCTGCGGCCGCGGCGTGGTTTACATTCCGTTCATCTCAGCCGCCATCGTCGGCGCCGCCGCCTCGCGGCTGATCACCGGACTTTTCGCGGCGGCTTCCGTCGCTGCGACGTATACGTACTGCGCTTAAGCTTCCACGTGCACTCTGCACATCTAGGGGCCTGCGCATGCCTACACATGTACCGCGGAGCGTACCTTCGAAATTCGAACCCTGCAGCAGCTGTACAGTGCACGTGTGCGTTCGCTTCCATGGCCAGTCGCTAGCCTTCGAATTTTTCAAATACTAAATTGTGTACGCTTTATAATTATATCGCAAAACGCTTTCAATAGCTGCACGGCTGTAAGTCCTTCATATATTATCTGTTTTCGGATTGGCTGGATATTGATCCTGGTTTTTCGGAACCCCCGGGGAGGGGGGGGGGGGGGGGGGGGGGGGGGTTGAAGGCGATGGCCCAATTTAGAAAATCAAAGACGAGCTAGCACGCCAGGCCACGCCTCTACATGCAAATCTACAGCTAGAGCTAGCCATAGTGAGTATTAATATTTTCTCGCGGACACGCGCACGTACGGTGTACGTTCACAATCCGTGATACGATATGACTAAGTTCATGTTCATGTTCGTGTTCTGCGCATGCAGACGACTCGACGCCCTACAGCTAAGTGAAGGCACCAGCTGCAGCTCGACGCGACTACTAGCTGTGCAGTCCCTTTAAATTTCATATAGCGCGTGGAACGGGAGGCTGTACGTGTGTGCGCATGCAGTGTGTACAAATCACTAGCTATAGGATCGAAGCCAGATATTCGCTGAGGCGAACTACTAGGGCGCTTGCACGTCAACGTGTATTTACTCTAACAACCGATTCCAAAGTGGACTTTCTTCTTTCCTTTCAAATGCGTCAACGTCGGTTCTCGCAACCGGAGCGCTAACGCTAGCGCCATTCTTCTGCAAATTCCGCGCGCCGGCGCCCTTTCAAAGATCCCGAATTAACACTGCAGAGCACTGGCTGGAGGGGAGCCCCGGCAGGGGCGAGGCCGGGCGCCTCCGCGACGTGGAGGTCATGGGAGGCTCCAAAGTAAAGCATGGCACCCGCTTCCTTGCGATCGCCGCCCGGCCCTCCCCGGCCATGCTGACCATCCCTTCTGTCTCTAGATCTCCGCCTCCTCTCTCTTCCCCCGGGGGCCAAGGGCGAGCTCCGGCTCTGCTCCGACACCTTCGCCGCCGTCCCGGCGCTGGCCCCCGAGCCCCCGAGCTGAGCCTCCGCTCCCTCGAGGCCCGCCGCTGCTGCGCTAGGCCTAGGGCCGCCCGCGCCGCCTTACAATCCCGCGCAGGCTCATGTCGGATACAGTGTGGGGGCCTCGGTTGCATGCGCAGGATTTTCTCCGCATGCGCAGCTGCAGGTTAATTTCGATTCGGAGAACACGAAACTAAATCCGGATCCGGAGCATCGCCTCTGGCCTACGACCCCCGGCCCACCTCCAGTTGCAAGGTGTACGAGGACGCGTACGGCGAGTGGATCTTTTTCGCGAGCGAGATCTTCCGCGGGGCGTTCCTCCCGCACGGCGTCGCCTTACACACTGGACAGATCTAGAGTCGCCTTAAACAGTAGTGCCTCTTGCCCCGCGGCCACCCTCGATTCTCCGGGTCCTCATGATCACGCACGGCAGGCCGCTAGCGCTGGGAGGACCTGCGCATGCATATGCTCACGGCACCAGGCTGCGCGAGCTGCGCCCCCACCGCCGCCCCCTCCCCCCCCCTCCCCCCCCCCCCTCCCGCCATCCCCCCACCGGTATCCCTGCCCCCCTCCCCCTTGCCCCCGCCCCCCTTCCCTCTCCGCCCTTCCTCCCCCCCCCCGCCCCCCCCGCCGCCCCCCCCCCCCCCCCCCCGCCCCTCCTCCCCTCCTCCTTTGGCCCCCCTCCCGCCCTCCTCGTTCGTCCCTCGCGCGGCCGCGGCCGCTATGACCTCGGCCCCCGCAGTTGTCGACGTCGTTTAATTTGCAAGTTGACTGATCGCATGAGTGAGTAAACGGGGCCGGGCGGATCTGGGGGACCACAGCCTGGCAGAACATTTTGGGCAGCTCGAAATGTGGCTCGGAGCTGCCCTCATCATGAAGTATTGTCTGTACCCGCGCCCCCCACGTGCACCCTGGCCCCGGCCCACCCCGCCTGGCCCCCCCGCCTCTAGCAGGCCTGCTAACGCGGCGCGGGCCGGGGCCCGCGACACGGGAGCAGCTCAACAAGCTTAAGTGCGCATGCGTGCCCCCCCCACACCCCCGGCCGCGGCCCAGCCCGTATACGTATATACGTAGCCCTGCAGCTGCAACTCCGGATCCTGCAGCTTCCACCTGATGCAAGCCGATCCGCAGGCGTGCGGATGCATACGTGGGCTTTCAGCTACAGCGGGAGCTCGAAGCGCGCGGGATGCACGTGGCAAATCTCGCCCGCGGCCGGGCCCCCGGGCCCCAATTGCAATTGCAAATTAATCAGACTTTTAAAAAGCGCCGCCACTTGGCGACTCCGCCAATAGCAATATTAATCCCCCCTCCGCCGCCGGCGAGACCGGCGCCACCGTACCGGCGGCGCCAGCCGCATGCGCAGGCACGTGACCGCAGCCCCCGGGGGTGGCCACGGCAGGCGACAGAGAAGCTCAGCGGCTCTCGAAGCCGTGCGGAGGCGCCGCGCAGCCGCGGCCGCCCTCGGATACCTAAGAAATCGAAGATCCCAGAGCGCCCCGGCCCGGAGCTGCGGGCGCGCAGGCAGCCCCCCCAGCCCGCGGCCCCCTGGCCCGGCGACCCCGGACTGCGACCCCGAGACCGCGGTCGTGTCAAAGTTAATATATAACTAGACCGGACTAGATCTTCGGACTGCCCACTTCTTCGCCCCTCTAGAAAATCGACGCCAGTGGACGTGAACAGCTTACCCCACGCTCGCATATTCATGACCAGCTGCAGCGTCCCTGGCCTTGCGATCGAGCTCTAGATCTCTCAGAGTCTAGATTTGACATCGACCGTCCCTAGGCCTGGTCCCGGCCCGTCCCCTTAGGCCTTCCGAAGTTCTGCTCATCCAGTGATATCGATTCAGGATATCGATGTGCCCCCCTAACGGGATCATGATTATACGCTGCGCAGGCCTGATTCAATATATTATTATGCAATTATATATAATTAATGTGCCATCTGCGAGCCCCGCCCCCCCCCTACCCCCCCCCCCGCCCCCCCTCCCTCCCCCCTACCACTAGGGGAAACCACCCCAGTTCCAATGGTTCGGAATCATGAAGTTTGCTGGCAAAACTGTGACTATTGTAAATCGGAACAACGAAGTTCCCAACTTCGTTCGCACTATGCACAGCTCTCGTACGATCATGTAGTACCGACAGCGTCAGTTGTAACGAGAGCAATCCAGAGCTGTCCACAGAGAACAAGGCGCGGCCGGGGCGCGGCACAGGGCGCCCGGGGAGCAATATCAGTGCGCTAGGGCAGCTAAGTAGGGGTCATAGCTACGACTGGCACCGCGGGCGCGGCCCCGGAGCTCGGTTGCAGCCGCCGAGTCGATCAGCGCGGGCGGCCTCCTGAGCGCTTCTAAACGCTAGCTGTGGATGTGATTTCGTGTTTGGTGCGTGTGCGGCCCGCGCCGGGCCTCTCAGTAGGGGTGCCGACCGCGCGCCTTGTAGGAAGCGCGCACGCGGGCCGCGTCAGTGCCAACGCTTTGCTATGAAGGCCTATATGCTATAGAGACCGCGTTTGCACAGCTGGAGCCCGCGGTTCCGGGTGTGCCGTGGCTCGTTGGGGTACTGCGTGCTGTTAAGTGGTGCTAGTACCCCCAAGCGGCGAAGCGGCGGAAGCGCTGACAAACGGAGCCGGCTGAAGAAAGTGCGCTTAATCGGGCCTTACTGGTCAGATTGGCTCACAATGCGCAGGTTCCAGTGACCAGGTTCCATGGTGCGAGCTGCCGCGGCTCCGATCTTCTTCAAGAGCTTCCGGGCGAGCTAGCGATGGCGCTCTTGGTCAAGCTTTCGTTTGTAGAGCGCGTCCGGCTCGAGCGCGTGTCGAGGCTGTCCTAGACTTTCGTGAGACTAGCCTCGCCATCGACCACAGGCGAGACGGAGGCGTGGCGGACGGCGGCGCGGCTTGCCGTACGCGACGGGAGCTCGTCGGGCGGCGGCGCGGCTCACCGCACGGCGCCGGGGCGCGGCGGGCGGCGGCGCGGCTCACCGCACGGCGCGGAAGCTCGACGGGCGGGCGGGGGCTCGGCGGGCGGCGGCGCAGCTCACCGCACGCGACGGGGGCTTGGCGAGTGCCGGCGCGGCTCGCCGGGCAGGGCGGAGACTCGTCGGGCGGCGGCGCAGCTCGACGGGTGGGGCGGGGACCGTCGGACGCGGCGGGCGGCGGCGCGGCTCTCCGGGCGGGGCGGGGGCGCGGCGGGCGGCGGCGCGGCTCTCCGGGCGGGGCGGCGGCGCGGCGGGCGGCGGCGCAGCTCTCCGGGCGGGGCGGCGGCGCGGCGGGCGGCGGCGCGGCTCGCCGGGCGGGGCGGAAACTCGTCGGGCGGCGGCGCAGCTCTCCGGGCGGGGCGGGGACGCGGGGGCGGCGGCGCGGCTCTCCGGGCGGGGCGGCGGCGCGGCGGGCGGCGGCGCGGCTCGCCGGGCGGGGCGGAGACTCGTCGGGCGGCGGCGCAGCTCGACGGGTGGGGCGGGGACGCGGGGGCGGCGGCGCGGCTCTCCGGGCGGGCGGCGGCGCGGCGGGCGGCGGCGCATCTCGCCGCACGGGGCGGGGCGCGGCGGGCGGCGGCGCAGCTCGACGGGTGGGGCGGGGACGCGGGGGCGGCGGCGCGGCTCTCCGGGCGGGCGGCGGCGCGGCGGGCGGCGGCGCGGCTCGCCGGGCGGGGCGGGAGCTCGTCGGGCGGCGGCGCAGCTCGGCGGGCGGAGCGGAGGCGCGGCGGACGGCGGTGGGGCTCGCCGGGCGGGGCGGCGGCGCGGCGGGCGACGGCGCGGCTCGCCGGGCGGGCGGAAACTCGTCGGGCGGCGGCGCAGCTCGACGGGTGGGGCGGGGACGCGGGGGCGGCGGCGCGGCTCTCCGGGCGGGGCGGCGGCGCGGCGGGCGGCGGCGCAGCTCGCCGCACGGGGCGGGGCGCGGCGGGCGGCGGCGCAGCTCGACGGTGGGGCGGGGACGCGGGGGCGGCGGCGCGGCTCTCCGGGCGGGGCGGCGGCGCGGCGGGCGACGGCGCAGCTCGCCGCACGGGGCGGAGACTCGTCGGGCGGCGGCGCAGCTCGACGGGCGGGGCGGCGGCGCGGCGGGCGACGGCGCGGCTCGCCGGGTGGGGCGGAAACTCGTCGGGCGGCGGCGCAGCTCGACGGGCGGGGCGGGGACGCGGCGGGCGGCGGCGCGGCTCTCCGGGCGGGGCGGCGGGGCGGCGGGTGGCGGTGCTGCTCTCCGGGCGGGCGGCGGCGCGGCGGGCGGCTTTGTGGACGGCGGCGCGGGTCGCAGGGCGGGGCGGCGGCGCGGCGGGCAACAGCTCCGCGGCGGGGCTCGCCGCACGGGGCGGGGGCTCTGCGGCTTCAAGGCTAGTTACCACGTGCACGTCAAAATATGTTGCTTTGACGTACTGCTTCATGGCCTGGCTGCGCGACGTGCGCACTGTGGCACTGCAGATCTAGAACAGAATCAGATGCACCCCTTCCCCCTTCGTGTCCGGATCCTAGAGCCTCGGAGCAAGCCGCCGAAGATGATTCACGCTAAAATAACTAAGTTTATTGAAAGGGAGATGTTTATAGCATATAATTATATGAGATGTGCTGGGTGACATAATGCCGCACTATCCGATGATCACTTTTGAGTTGACAAGCCGAAAGTACGACTCCAACTTCTCGACATAACACTGACTCATGATCAGTGATCATGATCGATATTCAATGATTGAACGTGCCGCATGATTGTGCAAGATGAAAATCGGACAGCATGATGAACATCCATTATACTTTCATTTAACTCGGTGAGTCCATCGAGAATGAGGCCAGGCGGCTCGCTCTAACATCGAGCCCTTCGAGAGCCCGTGCTGTGGCGTGTGCGCAGGGCCTGGGCTCGATCCTAGACAGCGAAACAATCAATTTCCAAACGCTTTACAAGATCCTGCCACTAGTCAGAGCGGCGCGCGCCCTGCACTGTCCACTAGCATGAGATTCTCCAGGTGGGGTCCGTGACAGACTCGGATCAAATCGAGCGCCCGAAGGCCACGACGAGGCAGGCGTATATCTATGCACCGTATTAGCACTTCTATGAAAAAAAGAGCAAAATGCTGCGATACGGGCGCAAGCGCACCGGCACGCACGGCAGCGCGTCGTGGAATCTGTGTGGTGGGGTCAGTTCAAAGGCGCGTGGCCGAGCGAGCGACACGCGACAGTAGCGCAAACTCCTGCAGTGCGTGCAAACTGCGTATGTGGTCAGTGCAGTCTCGCACGCCCGCCCCGGCGGACGGAGGGCCGGGCTCTCAACGCGGCAGGTGTCCGATTGACGTCTGGCGGCGGGCTGCTGTCTGGAAGCACGCCCAGCTGCTACAGTCGGCCGTCGGCAGGCTTCGGCTTGCTGCTGGCCCAGGGTAGATCCGGCTGGTCCGGGGTATACGTGGATCCTCGCTAACGGCCAGCAGCTTCAAACAGCGGCCCAACCTGCACCTAACTCGCGCTCGAGCAGCGTCTAGGGACCTCTAGCGAGCTGCTGTGCCTTGCTCTCGCGCAGGAAAGCCGCGGCAGTCGGCTGCAGCCGGGTTTTGAACAGACCAGGTCCGACGGCCCGTCCCCGGCGGGCTGCCGAGCGCTCATGTGCCCTTTGCTTCCCAGAGCGCTCCTAGAAGCGGGCGGCTTCCTCGCCGAGCGCCGAGCGGCATTTTCCGCGGTCTCGCAAGGTTCGACCGGCAACCCTCGCGTAAATCATGCCTCGGGAGGCGCCGCGGTCGTTTTATGTGCTCGTTGCGCTGAACATGTTGCGCAGGAGCGGTCGGTGGACGTGCGCTCGTCTGTTCCGTTGAGTCCATCCGGCCGCTCGCTTGAGTGAGCGTTCCAGCCCTGCGGTCTCCGCTCGCTTGAGTGAGCGTCGTGGTCTCCGCGCTCGAAGAGTGATCTTCGTTGCGCAGGACATGGGCGATAAGCGTGAGGCGGCGGCCGCGGTTCCGGAGGCGACAGCCGCGCCGGTGTTCAAGGAGCTCGAGGTACTGCCCCGCCTATTTCTCAACGAGTCTGACGTGCAGTTTTAGCCCGCGCGGAAGCGCCGCAGGAGGAGGCAGCCCGCACGCTGCGCTCCGACGGCCCAGACTTTGACCCTTGCTGCACCCGACTTCGTCTGTTGCGAAACGGTGCGGTCCTCACCTTAACGCTTCCCCCTCAATCTGAATCTGACTTCCGCACAGGAACCTGTGGGCTACTTGAAAGTCGCTCACATCTTGCCCTTCCTCAAGGACGGGCTCAAGGTGCGGCTCTTCGTCGCCAAGATCGACGTCTACGTCGTCGACGAGGGGTTCTTCTTCGTCGGCATCGGCATTCTAGTGCCCAAGGTACGGGCCAAGATGAACCTCCCCCCCTCCCCCTCCACAATTCCCTCGCCCCACGTCGCCCCCGCAGTACACTCTCCTAGCTACATCTAGATGCCCCCCCCCCCCCCCCCCCCGCCTCCACTCCGCTCCCTCCGGGCCCCCGGTGGGGGTACGCCTTTGCCGGCGTCTATGATAACAACTATAACTTTCTGCCCTGTAAAATAGCAGCAAGGGCTACCTCTGCTGCTCCCACCTACTTTTCTCCTGTGAGTATAGTTGATTTTAATCGAGGGGTAACTGCTTGCCTTATTGATGGTGCTATTTCAGGAAACAATAACCCAAGTGTGTGTGGCTATAGCCATGCGAGGAAGATTTACAGTGATGATGATGACATTATAGTTATAAGCATCTCTTGTGGTGAGGTAGACCCATATTTAGAGTCTGATTATTTCGGCTATGGTTATGAGACTGTGAACAGTTGGGGCATTCTCTCATGGATTGCCTCAACAGATGGAAGCCCATTGATTAACATGCTCATGGCAGCAAGTGAGCTGTCAGCTCTTGACAAGATGGAGGAGTTGCTGCCTTACAACTACGATCAGGATTATGGGAGGTACTATAGGCTATCTGTTCCTCTTCCAAATCACATAGTCAAGTCCCTTGATGATACCTCTAAAATCCCCGACATGCTTTCGTTCACTGAGACATACATAGCAGCAAACAACACCATGATTAATAAGCTTTGCGATTTGCTGGTAGCAAACTATGAATTAAAGAACCCATCAAAAGCTTATATCTCTTCCACTCTCACCCTGTCACCACCTTTGGATGCTAATTGGTACAAACTTGCTGATGATGCTTTTACTGCCTCCTCCTCTGTGATAGGTAAAGAGCCCCACATGGCTCGACCTTCATCATTTGGCTGGGAAGCTGGGGCATTTGCTCCAGAGCAGATATGGGAGACCCCCACTGAGTACCTTCAAGTTGCTTTCCCATACACTTTTGAACTCTCTTCAGTGGTTGCCTATGGGTCAGGGGACACCAATGCTTTTATAAAGACTTTCAATGTGGCTACATCAACTAATGGGATCAACTGGTCTTTTATTCGAGCAGAAGGGCAGAACAAAACATTTGTTTGTGAGAATATAAACAATGCTAATAATTCCGGCGATATAGCTTTATTAAATGGTTACCCTCTCACCATCAAGGATGCTTTCTACGTAGGGTTCTCTTTGAGAATCAAATATGTTCGCATTTATCCCCTTGTCTATGTGAATGCTCCCACAATGAGAGTCGATTTTACAGGTGCGTTTATTCGATAAACTCGAGCTGAAAAGAATTGTCAATTCCATTCATGTCAATGATGTCACCAAAGTAGTCTTTGAACTCAACTGTTAGTTCTCTCACCACCAGATGTCGGTCATTAATTCGAATAAACTCCCCATGTTCACCATTATAGTAAACATAGCCTCCTATATCCTTGCTTAATTGGAGTCTCAGTATGGCGCCTTGGTTTTGTGGCTGTGATTTTGGGACTATATTATGTCTGCTGGCAAAGGGAGCAAGTTCTTTGACATGTAAATAAAGGTACTGCTCAGCATTCATATCTGCCATCTTATTGCTGTAATAAACATATCTAAGAGGTGTGGATGAAAGTCTGGATCCCGAAAAGGTAGTTCCCCACAAGGGGTGATTGAGTGTGATAGGTTTGCCATCATACTTTAGAAAATTCTCAGGGCGATATGGAGATTGAGAGGGCGAATTGTCATCCATAAATGAAGACTGGAACTCAGTTGAGCTTAAACCCAATAGCTTACCAATGCGCTTATTGCTTGCTTTTATACGGAAAAATCTGTTACTGTAGAACTCCACTTTATAAGTGGTTGGATTGTAGAATAATTTGAATTCGAAAGCAACTGTTTTTCCTGCTATAGTTTCCTCATAGAACACATAGTTCAATCCATAGTTGTATGGTTGGGTGACCCCAAAATGACCCTGATTGATATAACCGGTTGGCAGAGGAGAGATGTTGTAAGTTACTGTTTCAGTGACAGAACTATCCTGATAGGTGAATTCCACTATTAAATGATCTGTTCCCACACTATTGTAAATGCTGTTTGGAATTTCTGCGTAAATAACCCTACACTCTCGAGGTCTCTCTACTGGTGTTGTGAGGGCAACCCTGTAAGAGTTTTCGGTTTCACCTTGGCTGCGATCCCTGCTATCAACATTGACAAGCCGGTTCATTTTAATATATGAATATAGATAAAAGGAGAATGCCCGTGGACTACATTGAGGTGAGCTCTTTTAATACAATCTCTGGTGACGGTCCTACTTCAAGCTTTGTAGCTCGACTTCCAAACATATATGAGAATGTGAGGGCTGTCAGGCTGGTCTCGGCCGAATTTTATAATAGTATCCCTATGGTGAGTGGTGAAACGCAACCAGGGGATATTACAATTGATAATTCATTCAGCATTTTTGGAGTGAAGAATTCGATGGTGCTGGCATTGATGGCATTCCAACTACTCGACCAGCGGCCGGCTTTGAACCTTGGAAGCAATTAATCATAAGTCGCAAAAAACCCATTCAAAGCCACCAGCAATTGGTAAATGTAATTAATGCGAAATTCGATGATAGAGAGCCGGAACCATCTATTCGCTGTAAATGGGATGAGTCACTAAAACGAATTATATTCCACTCAGAGAAACCTTTCTATCTAGCCTTCTCTGTTGCTGGAAATCCAAACCAGAAAACGATCCAAAAGTTACTGAGCGCTGCCCGATTGCTTGGTCTTGATCCCGGAAGATATGGAAATTCCCCAATCCAATCACAGGTTTATAATGCTCTTACTGATGGCATCTTTACTGGTGAACGGGTGAATGGTATTATATCTTCGTTTGAGCCTGAAAAGACCAGGGACAGTGTTTTATTTGTCAGAGTAAAAGAGTTGGGTGATCTGGTTCAGTGTGGGGATGGTCTCCTGACTGGTTACTTCCACAAAATCGTGGTTCCTGACAAGGACTATGGTGAGCATGTGGTTTACAATTCAACAGAATCTCACCCACTTTACAAGTACTATAACAAAAAAATGGGTTTGTCTACATTCTCTGTGGATATAGTAAATGCTATAAACGAACCAATCGATTTTGAGGGTCAACCTGTCCACCTCACATTTGAAATTCGATATGGGGAGGAGCCAGCAGGCGACCCTGTCTATGAATACTTTAAGATGCGGATGTCACAAAGTCATCCAACATATCCAATCATTGCGAGTTTTGGGTAAACACAAGGTTCATTCGTAATTTTTTTATGTTACAGTATAATAAAAGAGAAAATCATGGATATTACGTCGACCCTCCAGCGCCTTTCGTTGAAAGAAGCCCTAACAACCCCAGAGGAGGCCAAGGCCTTCTTTTTGGATAACTCCCTAATGCTTGGTCTTGAATCCAAGTCTAAGCCCGTTCTTGTTGTTGTGAACCCGAGCAATACTTTTGAAAATAGTGTTGGAAATCGCATTTCATTCAAACTCCCTCGCTACAATTTCTGTGGCAAACTCGAACTTGCCTTCGACCTTCCAGCTATCACTTTTGGTGATGCTGATCTTGTTCGAAATGGGTATACTCGCCCAGTTGGTGCTTTGGTTCAGCGACTTGAAATTACCTATGGGTCATACACCTACCATATCCCTTCTGATTTCCTTGCTCATTTCCCTCTTGTCTATTATAGTGAGGATCAGCTTGCCAAAAAGAAGCGGTCAATGGGCATGCTTCACGGCATCCCCGCCCATGGAACCAACCGACTTGGTGGCTCATTCTTTGTTGAAATTCCTGTGCCTTGGCTAAACCACTACCTACCTCTTGGTGCTCTGTCTGGTGAAATGGTAGTAACTGTTTGGTTCAAGGATGTAGGGAAGGGTTATGTTGAGACTTCTTATGGTGGTCGTACTCTTCCTAAGGCTGGGGACACAGCCATTGATGGGGACAAGGACGATGGGCTTGGCGTCGCACCTGCTGAATCTGTGCTGGCACATGTTGGCCAAAACATCACCACTTTCAATCTTGGTGCGCCAAACGTTGAAATTAAAATTACTTCTCCTCGCCTTTATATGTATGCTGTTAATGTGTCTGATGAGCTTTTCGCTACTGTTATTGAGAAGGTAAAGACAACTGGCATGGCTATCCCTGCTCTGGATATTGGATTTGTGGATGTCAGTGATATGAAAGCCAAGGGTCTTGCCCAACCCAATCGAGTTAACCTCTCCCAAATATCAGGTCTCGTTTATGCTCTGCTTGTTTCAGTTCGTGATAACGCTAATGTTGACAAAGCTAATGGTTCCCACAGTGTACTTAAGACCTACTCCAACTCCAAAGATATTACTTTCACTGTGGAAATTAATGGTCAACGTCTCTATGCCACTGAGCCCATTCCACTGCTCAAGGGTGCTGAGCTGATTGCTGATGTCTTCAAATGCTCTAACATGGATAAGGTTGCTGATCGCTATGTTCTTTCAGGGCTGCCATTCTGTCTTGATGGTGAGAAGGCTATTCGCAATGTTGCCCAGTCTGGCTATGTTGACCTGACCAATTCTTCATCTTCATTCCTCACTCTCTACATGCCCACTGACAAGGCAATTGATGTCAATGTTCGCGCTCTCATGCACAGCTTTATCATTTTGGACAAGGATGGTCTCCGGCGAATCAATCTATGATCAGGAATGTATGTTTGTCTTACTGTTCTGCTCACAATTGGATTATTTTTTTATTATCGATTTCTACTTAATTCCCGAAGAAAATGATATAAAGAAAAAAGCAACATGTATATAAAGGCCCTTTAACTTTGTTAAAATGGTACGAGCTTTGACCCTTCATGAATTCATCGAAAAGAGCAAAAGAATACATGGAGAGAAGTATGATTACTCAAAAGTAACCTACAAAAACAATTCCACTTATGTAGTTATTCAATGTAAATCTTGCTCCATGGAATTCAAACAGCTCCCTGGTGGGCATTTAGCAGGTCGAGGGTGTAGAAAATGCGCTGCTAAACTAACTGGGGCGGCACAAAAACTTTCGACTGAACAGTTTATTGAGAAATCAAGAGCTGTTCATGGTGATGTCTTTGATTATACAAAGACTGTCTATGAATCTGGACACAAAAAGTCACTGTCACTTGTAAGAAATGTGGAGCAGATTCTTGTATTTTAGCACAAAATCATCTATTTAAACAAGGGTGTAAGCAATGCTCTTTAGAAGAACGCAAGAGCAAAACTAGAAAAAGCAAAGACGATTTCATTAGAAAAGCCATCGAAATCCACGGCGATCGATATGATTATAATGAAGTTGTTTACATTAACAACAAAACAAAAGTAGTAGTTAAATGTAAGCAGTGTAACTCCAACTTTGCTCCAGTCCCAACCGATCACTACAAAGGGACAGGTTGTCCTCGATGCCAATTCTCAAGGGGCGAAACAAGAATTGATCAATATTTAAAGAAGCTTGGGATTTCATTTGAGATTCAAAAGAAATTCGAACGCTGCCGGAATAAGTTTCCCCTCCCTTTCGATTTCTATATTCCAGACATGAATGCTTGTATTGAATACCAAGGAGAGCAGCATTATAAAAAGGTTGGACATTGGGGAACTGATGGGTACCTTCAAAAGTATCAGGAAAGGGACGCCATCAAACTTTTATTCTGTCAAATAAACAACATACATTTGCTTGTTATTCCTTACACAGAGAAAGATATTGAACGGGCTGTAGAAACATTCCTTCAATCTCTTAAAGATTAAACCATCTCCAGTCACACTGTATTATTTTTATCTGTTTCTTTATAGAAAGAACCATGGGCGACTTGGACGAATTTGTGGCTGGTGAAATGATAAATCCCCTTTCCGCGTTTTGGCAATTGGCAAATCTGCTACTGGTAAATCAGAGGCTGTCAAGTACTGGCTAAAGCAGCTTCATGATGCCAAAAAGATTGATGTCGTTCTTGTTATCAGTGGAACTGCTTTTAACAACTTTTGGAACAATGTAGCAAGTGTTCAGCTTGGCAAATGGGATGCTCATTACATTGAAAAGGTTTTGGAAGATCGACAACAGAAAATAGAAAAGGGAGAGCCGATTAATCAACTCTTAGTTGTACTGGACGATCTAATTGATAATGACTTGGTCGATCTCACTCGCGATAAAATAATCAACAAATTGTACTCTATGGGCAGACATTTGAAAATATCTATTATCTGTATCACACAAAAGCTAAGGAAAGTCTCATCGACCATTCGCGTCAACTCAGATTATGCTATGTTCCTAAGCGCTGCCAATAGAAAGGAGCTTGAAGCCATTGAGGAAGAATACAATATAATGCGGGACAAAGATGTTTTCTATAAAATGTTTGAAGAGTACGTACATTCCTACCAGTTCCTAATTTGGTCATCTGCCGATTATTCTGTAAAATATTTCGTAGATAAAGCGGATTTGGTCAAAGATTTCCCATTTCCACGGTTCCACAGGAAACCAAAAAAGAAAGAAGACGAGCTTAAACCACCAGAGAAAGAAGAGGGGCGCAAAGAAGTGAAAAGCCAAGTTCATAGTAATAAGTTAATGCGATATAAACGCGGTCTATAAAAATATCTCTCACTTTAATAAAGACACAATGCCCCCCAAACGCAAAATAGGCATCCCTGCTGGGGCTGTTGGTTATTCAGGTGGTGGTAACAATGGCTCCATTAACACAGACCCGCTTAAATTCAATGGAATGAATGAGATAAAGCCCTCACAACAGCAAGAGGATCCCTTAATGCCGCCTATGAGGAATCTTTTGATGACAAAGCCCCACAGACGTCCACCAGTGATCAGCTCAACATCTCCCCTGAAGCTTCTAAAATGAAGGCTGTAGGTGAGGGTGCCAGGCGAATTATAGGTGCTGCTGATGATAAAGGTCTTGGGCTCCAAGATCTATCACTCACTCGCAAAGGTGAGGGTCTCAGTAAAGAATCCGACAAGGTTATCCAGTCTATGGCGGGTGAAGTCACATACAAGACTGCTCCCACCCAGAATATTCATCGAGTTCCCAAGGCTCAATGGGACGAAATGACTGCCAAGCTTAAAGATCTGGAAGCCAAATCAAGTGCCTTAGAGCAATATGTAACTGAGAAGAGAGAGAGATCCAAACTCAAGGAGATGCTAAGAAAGGAGGTGTTCAAAATGGGGATCACTGGGATTCCAGATAAACAGTTTATTGCCAAGAAAGAGAACCAAATTGATGAGCAAGCTGTTGATGAAATGAAAACAAAGACCCAAAAGGGGACTATTGAGCCAGGTGCTACAAAGGCTGAGGTGGACAAAGGTGTAGCCCCCACAGTGTATAAACGACGGGTTTGGCTTTGAGAAAAAATAAACGTTTTTTCTATTATAAATGGATGATACCATCAGTCTGGTTGAGTTCACCGTTGATAGTCCTGTAAGTGAGAGATATATTAAGAGCGCTTTAGCAAACCAAAAAAGATACAGGGAAGACCCAGCATATAGAGAGGTTAAGAAACAACAAGCCTTGGCATCATATTATCGCCGAAGGGCACAAAAAGATGTTGTGAGGCCTATAGGGAGGCCAATTAAATATTATCAGACTACTGAGAGCAGCAACTGAGTTATTTTGTCTCGTTAATAGTAAGATGTGGCAATGGCTCCAACAATTGCTGGATATGTTTCATATACATGTGACCAGCAATTATAAATGTAGCTGTTGCGATACTACTATTGACGTCAGCATTGGATCTTCCTCCCCAAGTGGATCCAGGAGGAACTCTTTGGATGTGGTGATGGGCAGGGCTGGCTCGCATGAGGGGCAAAGGGAAAGTTTGGAGCCTATTGGAGAGGTGAATGGCGCGGAATTGGTTGAGGCTGTAAATAACGCATTGGATGAGTACCAAGGGCAGCTACATGTTCAGGTTAGGCCTTCAACACCTGAAAGGGGGAACGTTTACGCATATGGGGATCACTATAGGGAGGCTCAAGACGCTTTCAGCGACGCGGTGATCAGGGCATACCATTTAAGGGAGCAGGTTGAACACATCACTGGCCATCAGGGAGGGTATTAATCTCGTTTCCAAGCATGAGGAGATCGTTTGATATTTTTTGTAAAGCTGCTTTGATATGTGGAGACAGGGGGGCTATTCGATGACCAAGGTTGTACAGTTCTATAGAGACGCGATGTATGGAGTCACTCAATTCAGGGCTTGGAGACGTCAGCGCCAGATGTGAGAGCTCAAAGGATATTTCTACAAGGCGAGTATGGATGGGAGTTGTCATAATAATCTACTTTTAGGCAGCATAAAAATGCGAAAGGGGCATTTCTGCGTAGAGCTTGATGAGAGCTTCACAGGAAAAAAAAGAGCGCTCAAAACGGCCAATCTGGTGCCGAGATATTCGCGTTTGAAGTTCCTTAAGTGGCTCTAATTGAAAGTTTTAGAAACATTCTTATAGAGCTCTATAAGGAAAAAGCCGCCTACTGCTGTACGGTAGGCGCGAGGGCTCTACCGGTAGGCGAGTAGGCAGGGCCCTACTGTTCTACCGCCGGCGGACTGTGCCTACCGGTCTGCGGTAGACACACGGGCTCGCCTACCACTGCGGTAGGCTGGCTCATATATATGTATATGATATATATGAAAAAAACCAAGTTTTGGTAAAAACTACAGCGCCGTTATCGCCATGACGCGGCGAGTCCGGAAAGCTATGTTATATATATATGTCATGTGACATTATGATATATCATATACATATATAACTATGGTATATACAAGTCGCTCAAATTTAAGTCATATAAGGTCTTATAAGAGTTGTCTTATATCTTATATGGTCTTTATAAGAATTCTTTTTCAAAATCTTATATGGTCTTATAAGATTTAATGTGCGTACTTTAGCTGGTACGCAGGCCACTGTGCGTACCGTAGCCCAGTACGCAAGCCACTGTGCGTACCGTAGCGCAGTACGCAGGCCACTGTGCGTACCGTAGCGCAGTACGCAGGCCACTGTGCGTACCGTGGCGCAGTACGCAGGCCACTGTGCGTACCGTAGCGCAGTACGCAAGCCACTGTGCGTACCGTAGCGCAGTACGCAGGCCACTTTGCGTACCGTGGCTCAGTCCGCGCGAACGTACATATGTATATGATATATATGAAAAAAAACACGTTTTCGCACTAACTACAGCGCCGTGATCGCCATGACGCGGCGAGTCTGGAAAGCTATGTTATATATATATGTCATGTGACATCATAATATATCATATACATATATCATTATGGTATATATATGGTATATGCGAAACTGAAAATATTCGTAGCTCGTCACCAGATCATCGTAGGGCTATGATATTGGGGTCTATAAATATCTACTTTGTACGAGGAATCCAACGGTGATAGCGGCAAGGAGTGAATCGGCGAAATTGAAAAGAGGTTCTGGAATTTTATTTCAACCTTTCTCTCTATGTGGCACGTCGCTGTTCCAGCTTCTTGCGGAGACGGTCAGCAACAAGTATGGGGACATGACCCTTTTTGAATTCGCTGATCTTCTGCTGCTCACTAATAAATCCAGCACTAAGATAGCTTCTCTGTTGAGCCTTTCTTTGCCCCCTTGACATTTGGAAGAGGGATAATCCTCTTGCCCGAAGCCTCGCATCCAAAACCATGTCATCATGAATGGTTATTGGGGGCATTGACTGTCTCTTTTTCTCAATGGCTGTCTCAAGCTGAGCACTCATTTCATCATCTGGGATGGTAGTATTATTGTGGTTCATGGCTCCTATTTGGTATACTATACCAAGATGTCTTTAAGTGGTGTTGGGGAGGTCCTGAACAACCAAAAGGCAGGAAGGCAGGGGAGGTAGGGCAGGTAGGGCAGAAAAAGTGCCCTAATCGAAAAAAATTTCTCAATGGCCAATCTTCGTTTTTTAAAAACACAAACTCAACTTCTATAAATTTTTTTCGATTAGGGCACTTTTTCTGCCCTACCTGCCCTACCTTCCCCCTTACTCATCTACATCCTCCAAAGACATCAATTTTACCCCACTGAAACCTCTAACACCAGAGGATATACCTTTCTTCTGTCCTATATGTTTCTCATACTTAGCACCCATTCTCTCCAGCCTATCTCTAACCTTGCTTACAGTAATGTTGAGCCTCTTGCTTCTGATAAATCTTGTAACATCATCATTTGTGATGGTATCATCCCTGTCCCCTGTAATGATGAAGAACTCCTTCATGATCAGCAGTTCATCACCACCTTCCAACCTGTAGTTCTTGATGTCCTCCAAAACCCTTCCATATGGCTCAAATTTCTTGGGTTTGTAGGCTTGGAACAGCTCATACATATAGGCATTCATGATGTCCTCCTGTTGGCACAACATCTTGATATCATCCCTTGCCAACTTGAGGAATGGCAGCTGGAGGGCATCCAATGTCTCTTGTGAGGCGAATTTATTTGGATGTTTGATAACCACCATATTCTCATAAGCATCAGCAGGTGACATCTGTGTGAGATCATTACACATCATATACAACCCACTTTGAACCTTAAAATTAACCTCATCTCTGTAATTCTTTCTGGCACATAGGGTATCACCACCACTCACAAACTTCTTGATCATGTTGCCATTAATCTTGATGTTCTTGTCTTCAACATCAATTGTCATCTCTTGAGTGAATGTAAGCCTGGCAAATTCGCTATCCAGCATCCAAGACAGCTTCTTTTGCTCATCTCCATGTCCAGTTCTTGACATCAGGAAGTTTTCACTATTTACTGTCTTGACATATCCATGCCCAAATGTAGCTTCATTTAGGCAAACACTCACACCCTTTCCACAATCTCTCTCACCAACACTCACCCCCCATAGCTTGTCACCCACTTTTCCAGCCATCATTCTGGAGATCAGCCCAAGGTACTGGGGAGCTGCTTCCTCTCCAAAAATTGGATTAAGAATCACATTATAGAGAGTGTCCAAAGCCTCAGTAGATGGTATCTTGATGGAACCATCTTCATGGACTGGAAAATCTCTTTCTACCCTCACACAGGTCATAACCTCAGGGCAGACATCATAGGGTTTAAATTGCTTGGATGAGAAATCATAGACACCATTCCTGAAGCAAAGCTTCCCATTGGTGGATTCCCACATATCCTTGACGAAAGTAGGGGAGTCTACAAGCTTGGCAAGGGTTGCCTCAATGATGTGTTTGGCCTGAGCCACATTCCCACTGTAAGGTTCCTCCTGCCCCATTGGGCCCAACTTACATATGTTGGATGTCAGTGCCATCCTCATTAGAGTGCTTTCAACCTGCTTCTTGTTTTCAGTCCACAGGTTGTCAGTCTTGACAAAGACCCTCCCCTCACACTTCTTGACAATGTGCTTGATGTCATCCATGAAAAGCTGTGAGGCCTCATTGTCATCTTTGGCAAATCTGGCAGGGGCACCATCCTCAACATCTTCAAGATCAGGAGGCACTTGGAATCCTGACATCATGTGCTTGATGATGAGATCTACCTTGTAGCCTGTCTGGGCTTGAATGTAGATGGAGGCATCCTTGAGGCAGCTGATGATCTTTGGATCTTGGCGCACCATACACCCATCAAAGACCAGCACATCAACCTGAAGGCCAATGGAGCTGAAGTACTCACACATTGCCATTAGAACTGTGTTCTCCAGAGAGCAGAGCAGCATGTTCATGGTAGAGCCAAGAACATTAAAGTTGTTCTCCTTCTTCCTCTTGGCAATGGCATGGAATTTGACCTCCTTTGTGGCCACCAGTTGATGGATGTTCACAATCTCAGCTTTGAGATCAGTGAACCACTTGTGACCTTCCAATTGCTTGGAAATGTCTCTTCCAGCACCTCCATTGATGATGCTGAGGAGACTCTGCTTACAGGTTTCCTTGTCCTCTCCACTAATTGAGCAGATCTCATCCAGAATTTGTGCTCTATTCTGGACATAGCTGAGGAGGGTAGGACAGGCAATACCATTTTTCTGGCAGTACTGAAGCAGCAGCACAGGGTGACAGTTCACAATGTCAATATCCTCATAGAAATCCCTTGAGATGGTGTGGCGAATTTCCCTACAAATGCCTTGGAGACTGGGGTGCTTTTCACCCACAAAGTACCTCCCAGTGTTGTGTTTGGCCTGTTTGTAGGTACAGGTGTGGGATCCATTGGCAGATGTCTCCTTGTAGAGCTTTTTGGCCAGTGTCTTGGTCTGGGTCTTGTCAGTACAAGCCCTGAATTGAAGCTTCTCAAAATTCTCCAGCACCCACCTGAGCTTAGCTTTGTGGATGCGCTCAGTGAGAGTGAAAGTGTGGCCATTGGGGTTGGTTGAGCTGAATGAGGGAGCCATTCTACAATAGGGGTGAGATAATTATTTCAGTGAACTATACCCTTAAGTACTTTTCGAAAAAAGGAGTAACTCAAATCAATTTTTCGGACCCCCCTCCCCCCTGCCCCCTCCCCCTCACACATAGGGATCCCGCTTTCTCGGCCGCCCCCTCCTATCCGGGGTCGCCTCCTCAAACAGATACCTAATACACAGGAGAGCCCCAGCCTTGTATGTGCTGACCCTCACGTATTTTTTGTGGAGCTCGCGAAACTCTGGATCGTTTTGGATCCTGCGCCTGATGTACCTCATTTGCTTGGTGTACGCCATTGCTTGATGTGTTCCCCTTATAGTATAGTTGAGATTTCTTTTTAAATAGGGGTCGCGGGGTTTATTCTCATTGAGCGCTGCGAATTGTCCACAATATAAACATTTAAAGATTATTTTCGTACCTAGATATAAGTACAACCCCCCAACCATGCCCCGCCCCAGCCACTACCAAATTAAGGAGCTTCAGGACAAGATTCTCGGGAATCTGGCGTTCCTTCTGGCCAATCACTCCATCAGTGAAAGTGAATATGAATCTTATATTAAACAGACCAACAAGAAGCTCAAAGGGCTTCAAGCTCTCAATCGAGAGCTATTAGGGAAAATCGACGCCCTTGATGAGACTGATCGCCTTGGCCACATTCAAGTCGAACAAACTACCACAACTCAAGTCAGAGGAGATGAATACACTACCTTAATAAATGAACATCGTGCTCTTAATAATAAATACATTGATTTCACGATCAGGGCTCACCACCAGATCCTGACCACTCAAGAGTTTATAGACACCTACTCTGAGGAACTCCACACAAGGCTCCAAGATGCCATCAATTCACAGATGTCGATTAAAACTCGCTTTACGTTTGTCTGTCGCTTTTCAAAAGCAAACAATTCGAGAGATTTTATTACCAAGCACATTTACAGCACCTATGCTATCATGACAAGATCTCGAACCCTCACTAAAGAAACTGCGAAATTAGCTAAGGAATGCCAATCGCAAATTAATGTCACAGACAGCTATAAACTCCAAAGCATTGAGGCTTTGAGAGTGATTGTTCTGTCCTTTAAACCCATCTCAGGAGGTGCTTTTATCCCACTCCCAGAGTGGCTCAAAAATAAAAGAGCCATTGTCAATGTTAATAACAAGGACAATAGGTGTTTTGAATACTCCATCCTGAGCTATATTCACAAGGACGAAGTAAATAGCCACAAGCGCAATGAGACTTCCCAATACAGGAGGTGGTTCAGAAAAGAACTAAATTTCGAGGGCATTGAGTTTCCTGTAAAGGCAGATGCTGATACTATTGATCTCTTTGAAAATCTCAATCCAGCAATCTCTGTTAATATTTACGACCCCTCTAACTCTACAGAAGAAATTAATCTACTCCACAACAGCTCCTCAAGGAACAGGAAACACCAAGTGGATCTGCTGCTAATTACAGACGAAAATGGTAACAGTCATTATACCACAATATTCAGCATGTCCAGAGTCTTAGCTAAAAATGATAAGCAGCGACTCCATTTCTGTAAAACCTGTTCCAACCACTTCAAGACTGAGGAGAAGCTTCAATCCCACATTCAAAGCAAACGTTGTGTGGATTGGAAGACGAGTGCTGGAGAGACCCCAAAACAACCCACATTCATTGAATTTGGTCTTAAACATCTCTCAAAGACTGTATTCCTCCCCGTGATTGCCTATTGCTATTTCGATTATGAAACAGATATTTCTGGTATGTTCAAGATCAAATCAATCTCACTGACAGCTCTTCATAATAATAGAGTAGTACTCACTAAAACCCACTCCAACATCTTTGAGCTCCTGAGTACCCTCGACAGCACAGCACCAGAGCTATTCAAAGCCCTATTTACCAACATCCCAATGTCACTGACCAAAGAGCAGAAACGTACCCATTACCTTGCTAAAACCTGCTACATCTGCCAAGGTGATTTCACCCAAGACAATTATAAAGTGAGGGATCACGACCACCAAACTGGCGATTTTGTAGGCACTGCTTGTCGCAAATGTAATCTCCACAGACGCACCAGCAATCTCACCAAGATTCCCATAGTGACCAATGATCTGTCCCTATCTGGAACGCAGATATTCAAGGCAGTCGCCTTAAATCCCGAAAAAAGGGTGGAAGTCCTCGCGAAATCGTTTGACAACTACATGTCGATCACTTGGGGTTGCTTTAAATTCATTGACATCAAAAACTTTATTGATTATGGCGTCCAGAATGTCAATGACCTTCAAGAAAAGTTCCAGCTTTTCCGCCAGAAATCACACAAAACTTTTGGGATGGACGCTGCCCACTATGTCTCAAGTCCAGGGCTTTCGTGGGACAGCATGCTATCGATTACCAAGCCCAAAATCGAACTCCTCTCCAACCTTGATATGTACAACATGGTTGAAGGCATGATCAGGGGAGGCCTTTCGATTATGAATCATAAATATGCCAAAAAGGAAAGGGACAGACACATTATATATTTGGATGCCAATAACCTATATGGATATGCCCTGTCCCAAAAGCTACCCCTCTCGAATTTCCAATGGCACCCAGAACCCTCAAATTACGACCTGTCATCAGCAGAGGGGGCCATCTTAGAAGTTGACATCCATTATCCCCAGCACCTCCATCAACTCCACAAAGAACTGCCTCTTGTCATCAAGAGAACAGAAGATGGGCTACAAGCAGCCTGCGAAGACATATCCAACTTTGTGGTGTCGAAACCTTTGCTCCAATTCATGGTAGCACAAGGCTTAAAGGTCACCAAAATCCACAGGGTGCTAACATTTACTGAGGCTGCCTTTATGAAGCCCTACGTCGAATCCAATGCCCAAAACCGCAGAGCAGCCCCTTCCAAACCCGAAAAGGACTTCTTTAAAATCATGAACAATAGCCTTTTCGGCAAAACCATTGAGAAAGTGAGAGGAAGGTCTAATGTCAAGATTGCCACCAACGAAAAGCAATTTATGAAATACGCCAGATCGCCCCTACTCAAAGCAGAAACAAGACTAAGCGATTCAGCAGTAGCCTTCGAAATGCTACAGAAAGATGTCAAGTTAGATAAGCCCATAGCAATTGGTGCGTTTGTATTGGATCTTGCCAAGCTGCGCCTATTTGATTATTATTATAACACCATCAAGCGGAAATGGCCAGACTGTAAACTGCTTTTTACTGATACAGATTCGCTTTGCCTTCAAATAAATTCGAAAACTATAGCAAAAGACCTACAAGACATTGACACCCACCCCACAGAGCTTGGCAAGTTCAAAGATGAGTTTGAGGGCAGAACCATTACTGAATATGCTGGGGTAAGGCCGAAATGTTACAGCATTAAAACAGATGATGAGGAAATAAAAAAACTGGCAGGTGTTTGTAAGGAGACCATTCAAACAGATCTGTCTTTCCAAGATTATAAAGACTATGTGCTCCACCAAAAACCCAAGCAAATCGAAATGACTGTCCAAAAGAAGCTTGAAAATGAGACCTTCAATGTGAAGATGTCAAAGATTGCTTTCTAATCCCAATATAGATGTCATCAAAGATCACACGCAGACAAACAGAGTACGATGTGAGTATATTGCCAATCCCAATCCCTCAAGAGGAGAGAGGGGGTCGCATTCAGAAAAAGAGTGACCTCAAAGCTTTAGTTCCTGCGGATATCCCAACTGCCATTGTTGTGCCCCACTTGGATCCCTTAGCAAGGACATTCTATGACACCAAGGTAGGATTTAAAGGCCTTGCTTCATTGGCCAAAGAGCTTCCAGATGTGCCAAGAAAGACAATCCGTAGATTCTATGATGCCCAAGAAATCAACCAGATAAATAAACCCCTCCCATCTGCCAAGAAGACTGCCTATATCCCAATAAGACAGCCACTCGACTGCTATGCCATAGACCTAATCTTTTATCCTTCGTACAGCAAACAGAATCAAGGCTACAACACGTTCCTCACAGCTGTAGAAAATACCACCAGACTGGGCTTTATAATTCCCATGAGGGGAAAGACAGCAGAAAGCACATTGAACGCATTTAAGGAGCTTGAGCAACAAGTCCCTCGTCCAATTGTGAAGATACAAAGTGATGCTGGGAGCGAATTCCTGAACAAGGTATTTAAAGACCATTTAGAAACCCAGATGATTGAGCACCAAGTTTCGCAGGTTGGAGATCACAATAGCCAAGGCCGAATAGAAGCCTTTAATCGCACAATAAAGAAGCTAATTAACTCGTATTGTATAGCGAATAATACTGTAAAGTTTTTCGACAAGCTCCAAGATTTTGCCTACAACTACAATAATACCATCCACTCAGCAACGGGGATGAAACCAGCAGAGACCACAGAGGTACATGTTCCTCTAATACTCGGAAAAGAAAACGAGAAATTCATGAAGTCAATTGAATATCTAAAAGACTATCCAGCAGGGAGCCACGTGAGAACTAAAATAGAGAAGAGCCCATTTGCCAAACAAGGGAATAATTGGAGCCGCGAAATATTCACAATAGAAGGAGTGGAGGGGTTCAAATTTAAACTAAGGGACATTTCTGGCAAACTAATAGATCGACTTTATGCCCACTACGAATTACAGAAAGTGGAAACCGTGGAGTTCTTGGAGGCGCCATCAATAAATGTCATTGAAGAGGCAAAGAAAGAGGCCAGAACAGAGCGACTTTTGGCCAGAGAGGGGATTGAGAGGGCGCCAAACGTGCCAGATAAACCATTATTGGAGGACAGAGCAGGGAAGAAGAAGAAACAAGGGAGAGAGTTGGAGAGATTGAGGGTGGCGGGAACAGAGAGATTAGCAGGGGGAGCAGAGGCAGTAAGGTGGTATAGAGATTTCTCGAATTCAAAGGAGACCTATGAAGCTCCAGCAATTTCCACGAGATCAAGGAGGAGGGCGTAGAGTAGAGAGGAGGATATGGGGATGGGGGATGGGGGATGGGAAACCCATCCCCTTGTACTCGAATAGAAAATTTCAAAAAACAAAAACAAAATTATTTTTCTGAGAAAAATCCCATCCCCCTGACTGGCTCCCATCCCCCTCCCATCCCCCTGACCAGATATCGTCACAAATCAACCAAATTTCATACATTTTCCCATCCCCCTGCCATCCCCTCTGCCATCCCTCCCATCCCCTGCCATCCCCTCCGCCATCCATCCCACCCCCCTGCCATCCCCTCAAACC
This sequence comes from Cyanophora paradoxa, assembly GCA_004431415.1. NCBI lineage: Eukaryota > Glaucocystophyceae > Cyanophorales > Cyanophoraceae > Cyanophora > Cyanophora paradoxa. The sequence goes on from QPMI01000536.1 coordinate 40,280, forward strand.
ACCCTTTTTTACCAGACACTCCCATTCCCCTTCCATCCCCCTGACTATTCAAGATATCTGTTTAAGAGAAAACGTAAAGAAATGAAGAGATGGTTGGCAGTCTTAATTATGGATAGAGGCAGGAGAGGCAGGAGGGTAATATGTAAAATCCCACACAAGAGGGGATTCCTTAGGAAAGTTTACAAATAACCCTCCTGCCTCTCCTGCCTAATTGGTGCCGAATCCAAGCTTCTAATACCCCAGAGGCGGCCAACATACTGGTGCCAAAAAGACATGATTAATACCCTAAGACCTGAAATAAATGCTTACTACCCTAGTACCTGAAACGCGCACACATAGGGATACCCCTGATCCAAGCCTGTAGGCCGAAGGCCGGAGGGCTTGGATCAGGGGTATCCCTATGTGTCAAGTTGACTTAAGCTTGGAATCTATGTATCTAGCGACAAGCTGCTACTCGGGGCAGGCGGCGTCGGCGGGGGAGCCGAAGGTGGAGCGGAAGGCGGCGCCGACGGCGGCGACCATGCGCGCGAGCGCCGCGCTCGGCGCCTCCCGCGCCCACCGCCACCGGAACTCCTGCACCGCCCGGGCCTGGTCAGAGCCCGGGGGGACGGGCGGGGCGGCGGGGCGGGGTGGCGGGCCTCGACGGCGGCGACAGCGGCCTCTGGGACCCAGAAGGCGGCCTCGGCGGCGGGGCCGAGGACGGGGCGGTCGCCCGCGATGGCGTCCCGGTGCGCCAGCACGTGCAGGTCCGCGAAGGAGGGCGCCTCCGGCGGCAGCAGGTACGACGCCCGCCCGAGCCTGCCGCCCGGTCAGCCCGTCGACGTCAGGCCCCGGCCCCACTGAAAAGGAAGGGCGGCCGCGCGCGCACGCCTCGCGCCGCAGGTTCTTCATCGCCATCTGCAGCTCTGCGGGGGCCTCAGGGGCGTCCCAGCCGCGGGCCTTCAAGCTTCGCCGCTGGGAAGCTTAAGGGGAGGGGCGGGCGCGCCCTCGGCGAAGTCCCGCGCCTGGCGGAGCTCCTCGCGCAGCCGGTCGCCCTCGCCGGCCGCCCCCGCCAGCCGCGCCTCCGCCTCCCGCGCCCGCGCCGCCACCCGCTGCATCTCCACCCCGCCCGCCGCCCGCCCCGACCCCTGGCCGCACCCTGTCGCACCACTAGAGGTATCTAGATCTAGAGCCGGAGGGATTCCAACTGTTGATCATGACACGCAAAAGAGAACGTTTCGCCAAGATGCGCTAATCTACGAGCTGCTGTTATCAACTACTTCAATCTGCGTCTCTAACGCAATCTTCTCAAGGTAAGCTTGAAGCCCCTCCACAAGCTTTTGGCAAGCCTCCTCCACCCCATCGTAGCCCTTTTGCATAGTCCAGTTGACGCTGCGCAATAGCATCATGTACCGTCAATGTTTCAAGTTTATAATTCAAGATTAAGTGATGAAATGACATTAACCTCGTAAGCATCATCTCGTAGTCGGGTTTGGAGTGCAGCTCGCCGGGTTCACACAAGAACACGGGGAACTTGGTAATGTGATTGTTGTGCGCGAAATACATTTCGTGATCGCAGTCATGGGATTGAAGGTAGCTCCGGGAAATAAAGCAGATGAATGCTCGGCTCTCCTTTATAGCCACCTACGGTACGCGTAAACGTATATATATATATGGGTTCGCATTCGAAATTCATGATGATCATCGAAATATGATAAGAAAAGCGCGAACCGCGCTCCTTTTCAAATCTTTGCGTGCTTCCTCCTCCTCACTGATCCTGTGATCGCAATTGAAGGTGCCATTGTTGAACTATCAAAGTTCGCAATAGTTTCGAATCGCTTACCAGATTGTAAACCCTTCGGCTATCAACCGTGAAACATACTTCATGACTACCTCCTTATTGAATTGTGCGTAGGAGATGAATGCGTCAAACTTTTTCACGCGCGAGGCCACTGGCACAGGGTGCGCGCCCGCCGTGCGCGTTGCACTTCCTCCGACTCGCTTTGAATTCTCAGGTGGTCCCTGAGCTGTATCTCCGGAAGCCGCCTTCAGATTAGAATTCGAAATCTGGCGGCCGCGGGAATTCTCGTTATGCCATGATGTATTCGATAGGAACCAAAGCTATAGATATTAATTCCAAAGGACTCACGTTCGCGTTGGAGGGAGGTGCGCCAGTGATGCTGATTCCGGTAAGGTCGGACTGCGGGTCATGCTTCACCCGCAGCTTCCTACGTCGTCGTCGAACCACTACGAGCACGCCAAGAGCCGCTGCGATGAGCGCACAAGCCCCGCCGGCAGCTGCCCCCGCTGCTGCTGGAACAAGGCTCGAGCTTGAGGAAGCCGGCGTTCCTCGATCGCCCTCAGCCCCTTGCAATTGAGGAGAGGGCCCCGGGGCCACTTCCGGGGCCGCTGGGGGCAAAAGCGAGTCAGCTGGGAGCGTACGCTGATAACAAACTCGCAGTCACCGGTCACAGCGGAGACGCCGAGAACGGGAAACTCCGCCCCGAACGCAGTAGCAAGCTCCCCGCTCGCGTTCTTCGCAAGAAGGACCTTTACTACCCCTGACACTGGTCGGTGGGTGCACAGTAAGTATACAGAAAAAAGTATAGATGGGCGATTGCTGGCCATGCGGCACCTGATGTTGAACTAATGTTCTCGGCCGGGGAAATCAGCAGCAGGTCCAGAACCGTACTCCCTCTGTCGTAGTTTGAGAAGATGCATGAACGAGCGCCTCGCTAAATCAAAACAGAGAAGAAAGCACTCACCGAGACACCCGTTGAACTTGAATGCGACTTCTGGGCCACTTGAAAAGAGCGGCAAACGCATCGAGGAAGCGCGATTCAATTTCAGCATTCCATTTCGAGTAATCGAAGTCCAGCCTAATAGTCACCAAGGCGCTCTGGCAGAGAGTCGTATTCAGATACGTATATACGAGATCGAAATCGATATCCGTGGGCGAAACTGCGGACCGAATCCAATGGTGTGGGCGCAGGGGTTGATGCAGGCCTCGGGCTCTCTGAAACAGAAGGAGAGGGTACCGGTGTCGTCGACGTGGGGATCGGGAGCAGGATATTGGGGATCGGGCTGGGGCTGGGGCTTAACAGAAAGATGCTGGGGCTTGAGAGAGAACTTGGCGACGGGCTCGGGCTCGGTGTAAAGGAGGCGCGCTCGGGTGGGCTCGGGCTCGGGCTTGGCGACGGGCTCGGGTTAAGCGACAAGCTGGGGCTTGGCGACGGGCTGGGGCTGGGCGACGGGCTGGGGTTGATCGACGGGCTCGGGCTAGGGCTTGGGGTGGGGCTGGGCGACGGGCTGGGGCTGGGGGAAGGGCTCGGGCTGGGCGACGGGCTGGGGCTGGGCGATGGGCTCGGGCTGGGCGACGGGCTGGGGCTGGGCGATGGGCTCGGGCTCGAGCTTGGGGAGGGGCTGGGCGACGGGCTGGGGCTGGGTGACGGGCTGGGGCTGGGCGACGGGCTCGGGCTCGGGCTCGGGCTCGGGCTTGGGCTCGGGCTTGGGCTCGGGCTTGGGCTCGGGCTTGGGGTGGGGCTGGGCGACGGGCTTGGGGTGGGGCTGGGCGACGGGCTCGGGCTGGGGCTGGGGCTGGGGCTGGGGCTCGGCGTTGGCGATGGAGTCGGGACTGGAGCAGTCCACAGACGAATGCTTCCATCCGGATCTGACGCGGATGACAGAAACCAGCTGCCGTTGGGCGCAAATGCCAACGCGTTTATCTTGGCGGTGTGCCAATGCAGAGTGGAGCGCAAAGCGTTTGTTTCATCATTCAAAGCAGCGTTCCAGATTTTGATTGTACCGAAGTCATCGCCGGAAACGAGGAATGTCGAGCTTGGAGAGAATGCGACACGCACCACGCGTCCCGCGTGGCCCGAGAGGATGCGAGCAGGATCCATAGAGCCTAGAGCCGCGCTGGAGAAAAGCCAGACGGTCTTGTCTTCTAAAGCCAGAGCTATGAGCGATCCGTCCGCCGACCATGCAATGTCGTTGACAGCCGCCATCGTCGCAATCTCTGTGCCTTGGATCAGGGACCCTGAAGAAGGATCGTAAAATCTGTGCGTATGCAAATATTCAGATATAGATTGCGTATGCAAATATTCAGATATAGATTGCAAATGCTCATAATTACGCACGATACGAGATTTTGATTTGCAACAGCGAGCTTATTTCCAGAAGGAGAGAACATTATGCGCGAAAAGATAGCCTCGTTCGCGTTGATGAAAGTATGCTGCTCTCCTGATATTGTTGACCAGACCCTGAACAAAATTAAAACCACATTACGCGAGATCGCAAGCTTATGATCGTATCTGTGATTATGATCTTGAGCGGCCGCGGGAGTGCATGCGCATGCCCACCTGATTCCGTCGGACGCAAACGTAGCCAGTTTAAGGGAATCCCGAGACCACGCCACACCCTGAATAGTTGAAAGATGGCCAGACATTGACAGAAGCACAGCCCCAGTTGAGAAATCAAGCAGTCGAACGGTTTTGTCTAAACACCCCAGCGCAAGCTCAAGCTTGGAGAGATCGGGTGAGAAGGCTGCTGCTGTGAACGAATACGGAAAATTCGTCTTTCTCGACAAAGCAGATCCTCCAGACAATGCAGACATGACCCGAACTGAGCTGTCACCATCCGCAGAATAAATCGACTCGCCATCCGCAGACACTGCGATGTCCGATATTGAACCGAGGTGGCCGGTAAAGGTGGCCAGAGGCCATCCTTGCTGAGGGCCTGCAAAGCATCCGTTAATTGAATACAAGTGAACGGCTCATATACATCGATATCCGAACGCACAATCAGACCAGTCGGAGACAGCCCAAATGCGCATCGTTCCTCCATGTTCGCTTGACATCGAAACGAGGAATCTCCCATCGCTAGAGAATGAAAGTGACGTCACGTGGCCAATGGGATTGGATAAAGAATCGGAGAAAGTGGCGATGCGGAGTCCTGTAGTCATGTTCCAGAGGCGAATTGAGGGAACTGTGCTCGTGCCATCGGGGGCTTGGCCCAACTCGTCTCCAGATGCAACGATGTCTCCAAACCGAGTCGAAACCGTCGCAAGAGAGAAGATCGCACGCGCATGGCCAGTCTGGAAGCAGCGAATATTCGCCCAGTCAGAGGTTCCCCACACGCAAATTCGAGGGTTGGTTTCCGAGCCTCCCGTGACCATGTATTGACCTCCACTTGAGAAAGCGATAGCCATGACACTGGCTCCCGCTTCGTGCCCGACTCCACTCGCTGAACCCACCTCAATTGGATTCAAACTGACGCTGGGGTTGAATAGCCTACACGCATTACAATTGTCAGCGTCGCGCTATAGCTAGTTTTAATTATAGCGCTGGACGCGTGCGTGCGAATTATCTCACCAAACTGAGCGCGAGCCCCACCAAGAAAAGGCCATGTAATGGCCGTCAGGGGTAAATCGCAGCGCCGTGAATCGAGGTCTTGTTTCTGTCGTCATAATAGAGAGTGTCCATGTTGACTCTCCGTTCGTAAAGTTCCAGAGCCTGCAAAGCGGCCAATTCGGATGCGGAACGAATTCGAATCTGTTATAGTTTGATTCAAATGTGCGTACGAACCGAATCTGCTTCAGACTACCCCCTAAGAGAGCGGCAATCTTGGATCCATCCTTCGAAATGGAGATGGGACCTTCCTCGAGCTGATAGATTGGAACTGAATCGATCATGAATTGCCGGACCTCCTCTCCTGTTACGACAGACACCACTCTTATGAACTTCGACGAAGCTGTCCTATTTCGATAATCACGGCATTGAATGATCATGAGTCGCAGTGTAAAATGACATGTTTGAAATCACTTTGTGCACCTGTAGGCAATGAATGACCCGTCCTCCGAGAAAACGATCGGGAAAAGGCTAGGCCCCGGCAGTGATGCCAAACCGGGGTCGTCGCTTGTGGACACGGGAACCGGACTCGAGAATTTGATGTCACGCACACGCGCGAAAGGAGCGGTGCTGTGGAGATAAAGCCACGTCGCAACAAGCGATCCGCCCGGGCTTATTGCTGCCTGCAGCCCCATGTTGCTGGCGTTGTACAGCAAGCGTCCGAAGTGCATGAGACCAGACAAAGAGCTCAAGGATGCACGCGCGGGTTGCGACCATAGCGCGGCGCAGGGAGATTGTCCGAACGCTCTGCTCACGGCAAGGGCCGGAGAAAGCAACCAGATCTGCGTCTCGCCAAGGAAGTGCCCGTAATCATCGTAGTAGTACCCGGTCGATAAAATCCTCTGCTGGCCTTCAGATTCGTAGAGAGAAGTCACGCCAGGATTCACGTTCGAGGCGTGTGCCTCGACTGACGCCACTTGCGTTCTTGATGCGATGCTCCAGGCGCGGATGAAGCGATCACAAATCAGGACACGTGGCCTATCAGGGCTAAGCGGATCGCAGCCCCCACCAGTGATGATCATCTGAGCGTCTGGAGTCACTGCGACTTGCAACACGAGTCCCGGTGACGCAATGCTGACGGAGGTCCAGTCCGTAGTATTCCAGATGCGCAGGGTTCGGTCAAAGCTGCCAGAGACGAGGAAGCTCCCATCGCTGGCAAATGAAAATCCCCAGATAGCGTCTGTGTGTCCAGCCAGAACTCTTGACTGAGGACTGGAGAGAACTGATGTCCAAATTCTGATAATGCTCATAATCACGATCGAATGAAATCACGTGCACCGTTGCAGACCGCTTCACACACCTGACTCGGTAAGATATTCCTTCTAGGTGAGAAGACGCCAAAAATGTGCCATCGGGCGAAAATAACAGGCGGTAGGCTTCAACATGATTAGATATTAGCGCTGGTCCAGCGAAGGTAGAGGTGAGATCCCATCCAGCCGCACTCGCGGTCCAGATGCTGTATTTACCGCAAAAATGCAAGTTAGAAAAAATAAGGTCATAATCAAAATTGAGCAAGCTGCAGCTGCTGCTGGATGCACGCACCGAATGGTGCCATCAGACCAAAGGACCGCCATGAGAACACCGCTCGATGACGCAGTAGCTGTCACGACATATACATACTGACCAGTGTTGGGAGCTTGCAGTATTACTGAAGAATCGAACTCCACAATTCCGTCTGAAGCTCGAATTCGATATACCCGCACGATCTCGCGGGTTTCAAGTTGATTTCCGGATACGGACGTGACTAGGAATGCCAGGCGTGTGTCCAGGCTAAACTGTGACGGCGATACAAAGAAAGCCTCTCCAAAATCATATGGATTTGTATCAATATTTAACTCCGATGGTAGGTCCAACATTTTCCGCAAGCTCACAGCGGAGAACAGCGCGCTTCCACGGACGAAAAACCTTCCGTCGCGACTGACCGGAACGCCACGGCCAACGTGTGCCACGGTTGTATTCAGGGCCTCGGGATCAGGAGCCGTGATTCGAGATATGCTTGCTGCGCAATAACATCAACGGGATAGTGATCATGAAGCGCAAAAATGCGTTCAAACGTTAACGGGCGCGTTCATAGAGAGCTCGCCTGCTATACAGCTGCTTATGAAGACTGAGAGGCAGATGATCGAGTACGTATACATGCGGTGCATGCGCCGGCGCAGGCTGCAGTTCCCATGGCCAGTTGCAACAGAAACGACTCTCCTATAGCTAGGCCTGCAGCTGCCGCTCTTCAGATTCTCCATCCCTAGCTGATCTGGACTCGCTCACTGCAGTCCCGGCACCAAACGTACTACGGTACGCTAGGCCTACACTCACGATCACTTTGCAGCGCTATGCATATGAGCTCATGCGAACACGCATGCAGCAGCCGCTGCTGCGCATGCAGCTGATCCCATGCATAATTATAATCATATGCATATGCATAAGCCGCGCCGCCGTGTACGTATATACATAATCTCGGGACGGCGTAAACAAGCTGATTTACGGGACGGACGTACGCTTGAAGGTCCCGCTGATTCGAAGTACGTATACGTATATCGTTTGTCCACGGTAGTGCACGTGCTAATACGGTGCCATAGCTAGCCGTCGGACTCCGAGCTCGAGGCTCGAACTCACTGCAGCTGCATGATCCTGCATCATCCTGCATGCAGCTGCCAGTGCCTGGCACTGCCTGCCAGTGCTGCCGCGGTGCTGCCACTCACTGCAGCTGAGTCAGCGGCCGCGCGCGCGCGCGTTTTCACTGACTCGCACAGACTCCCACAGTCTAGTTAGTCACTCAAGCCTGTAGGCTGTACCGGTAGGCTGGAGCTAGGCCTATATATACTGACTCAAGCCTGTAGGCTGTAGGCTGTAGGCGGTAAGGCTATACCGGTACGGTGACTACTACGGTCCGGTAGTGGAAACTGACTCAGTGTCATGACTCACTCAGTGATAATCGGATGTCCGATGATCGATCGTAATTATATAGTGCGGAACTGCAAGCTTAAGGACGGCTGGAATTGCCGTGGTGTAAAATTGCCGCTTTCGCCCTACTACAGATATAGTGACGAAAATATGGTTCGACAGAATCATATTTTCGTCAGCCCGCCATAGACGGGTCAGCCGTTAGTACCCCTCTCCATACAAAATTTCAGATCGAGAGATCAAAGTGCAGGTCTGACGAATATAGACGAAATAAAGACGCTGTCGACGTCGACGTCGAAGATTCCCGGAGTCCCACGTTTACAGTAAGGACTACCAGTACAGTACTAGTGGCACTGGCGGCAGTACTGGTCCAGTACTACTAGTACCGGTACCGGTAGGCTGCGGTAGCCTGCCAGGCTGGTAGCTGCGGAGCCTGCGGCAGGCTGCACTGCCGCTGCAGGCTGCAGCGCGCAGCTGCAGCCTGCAGCCTGCAGGCTGCAGGCTGCAACGGTGCCTGGTGCCACCGTGCCAGCGGCAGACGCCGGCGTCGACGTCTAGGGGCGTGGACCGGGTCGGGGGGTCGGCCCGATCGACCCGACCCGCTCGCCCGGCCGACCCGACCGGGTCGACCCGGGTCGGCCCAGGGGGGGTACTTCGATCCCGCTCTCGACCGAAAGAACACCGCAAACGTGATGAATTACATCGAAAACGAGCTCCAATGCAGCAGATAAATTATAAAGATGCAATATTTGCAATATCTAGATGCATTATGCGCTCCGGAAACGAACTTCTGCTGTTTCGGGGGGGTACGTATATTCCATCAAGCAGCCACGTCCACAGTACATGTACATCTGCATGCATCTAGATCTGTGCGACATATAAGTGTAATACACATTGTATGTGTTATATAGACGAAGATCTCAGCATTTATTAACACTTCGGCAAGGTGGAGAACGGTCCCCAAGGGTGTACCCAATTGCAAGACCCTCCGGCCCGGGTCGACCCGGTTCGGGCCCGGATCGGGTCTGACCCGGGTCGGGAGGTCGGCCCGATCGACCCGCTCGCCTGGCCATGGCCGACCCGACCGGGTCGACCCGGGTCGGCCCGGCCCGGTCCACGGTCCTATCGACGACGTCACGCCGCCGGCAGTGCATGCGGCGGTGCGCAGCCGCCGGGCCGGGCGCCGGCCCGGGGCTGCAGGCCCTGCTGAGGCTGCAGGCTGCAGCCCGCGGCAGGCTGCAGGCTGCGCGGCCGCGCGCAGGCTGCAGCCTGGCAGGCTGCAGCCTGCAGCCCGGCCGGCGGCTGCAGCCTGCGCGCGCTAAGCTCGTTCAGTGTAATGTTAATTATAATGCATTTTGTAATTTATATATAAATTGTTTTTCGTGATCATGATTCATGCATGCATGATCATGAATCACCAAATACGATTGAAATTAAATGCGCATGCGTACGGATTAATATGTACCCGGTAATAACTCTACTAATGAGCCCACTTATGTTTTAATATTAACGAAAATTTCAAGGGCTTGACTCACTACTGGAGTCACGGACCAATTAAGAATCGGTTCAAGATTCCAAGAATAGCGCCCATGATTGGCGCATGAATGCAGCATGAATTTGCATGAATGCAGTTGTTGATTGGCACAAGAATCCAGTATGAATTACAAATCACTGACTTGACTCTGCGAGCTGGACAGCCTGGACTCTACTGTAATTCGGGTAATATTTAAGACCCCAAAATAATTAGTAATCCCGGGGTTTGGTCGGTTTAGTAGGCTGAAAATAATTAAGAGTTGGCCGCGCGGACCGCTTTAGTAGCGGCCTTTAGAAGGGGGTGGGCGCGGCGCGCGCTAGGGGTCTAGATCTGTTGGAGCGTCCGAGCGCCCCCTCGCACTTCAGCTAGCTTCTCCCGCGCTGCAACTACGGCTGCGCTACGTACCCCCCCGCACCTCAGGTTTAGTATACGATAAAACTTTAGTAGTCGCGCGCCTTAAAACTTTGGTACGTATACTATAAAGATCCAGTATACTAATTGGCAACTTAAAATGCCAATTGGCAGTGTAACTGCCATGCCGTGATGCAGTGGCACTGCGGCACTTGCCAAGTTGGCTGGGCAGCCTGGGGCCTGGGCGCGGCCTTGCTGCCAAGTTGCTGGCAGAGCCTGCATGCAGCTGGCACTCAGTGACTGCCTGGCAGTGCTGGCACTGCTGGCAGAGGCTGCCCCAGTACACGCGCGCGCGGCCCTGCATGCGCCGCTAGCGCTGGCACCGCTGCTGAGGCTGCGCCCGGCGGGCCGGCGGCGGCCGCCGCGGGCCGGGGCCGGCCGCGGCCTCAGGGCCTGGCCATGGCCAGCTAATGGCAGCTATAGCCGCTGAGCTAGTGGGCGGCTGTGGCCCGCCGCCCCGGCCCGCCCGTGGGCCCTGCAGCTGCCACTAGCCTGCCAGGCTGGCCGGCCCGGGGGCCCGGCCGCCCGGGGGCCGGGACTAGGGCTGGGTCCAGTGAAACCAGTGGAGGGTCGAGGGTCCCACTGCACTGACTCAGTGGAGATTTTGGCTCACTCGCACAAAGAAAATTGTATGGGACCAGTGAGCCGGACCTCAGCCAGCGCTGCGTGGGGGGGGTATCCGGCGCCAAAAATTAGGACCCATCCGCCACCTAGCAATTTAGGTGGAACATCGTGGGGGTACTTACTAAAGTTAACGTCGGAGTGCCGCAGGCCGCGGCGCGAAGGGTGTGCACGTGCAGCGTCGAGAAGCACTGCAATTCTGACAATGCCTGCGTTGCAAATGACCTCTAAACATATCGAAAGCCCGTGGAAACAGTTCAGGCACGTAGTGCCTTGAAGCTCAGCGAGATTTAGGTCGTTTTTGGTCGTTTTTCGTGTAAAAGAACACGTACCCCCCACTCACTGGTAGTCACTGAGTGAGTTTGACGCAAAAAGCCCACTGACTGAGTGGACCCGTGGGCTCCACTGAACCCAGCCCTAGCCGGGACTCGGCACTGACTCGGCACTGAGTCGGCAGGCCCCTGCCAGTCTGCAGGGCCAGTGCAGGGCACTGCAGTCTGCAGGCCCATTTCCCTTAAAAAATACCGCGGCCCGCGGCCCGCGGGCACTTGCCAGGCTTGATCATCGGATTAACTTAGCAACGCGGTGCCAAATTAACGCGCCACTGGCAAACTCCCGGAGTCCGGTCGACGTCTCCGCGGCTCACCGCGTTAATTTGGTACCGCGTTAATACTCTGCTCAGCGCTGCTTATAATTATACCGCGTTTGGTTGGTTCATACCGACGATGATATGATACCGTACCCCCACGATTGCCGCCCCATTTTGTGCCCAGTAATTTAGTGCCCTACGAGTCTACGACGGGCCTACGAGTCGGAGGCTACGACGGCCCTACGTATACATGTACGTACTACGTATACAGTACTACGGAGTCTCAGTCTACGGTAGGCTACCGTGGTCCGTGGACCGTGGTACTGCGGCGCCGGCGACGTCGACGCACTGCGGCACTGCCGCTGCAGTGCAGACTGTGCAGTGGCACTGTGGCAGGCACTGGCAGGCTGTGGGCCTGTGGCAGCTGCGCAGTGCCGCAGTGCGGCTACCGTACTACTTGTAACCGTAGTACTGCGGGGCGGCAGACGCCGGCAGTGCGGCCCTGTGCGGGGCCACTGCGGGCCGGCCGCCGGGCCAGTCTTCAACTTCTGGCAAGGCTTCGGCTGCACAGTGACTCGTCAGTGAGTCAGTGACTCTCAGGAGTCTCAGCTGCAGAGTCTCAGTGCAGCTGCACTGCGCGCGCGGCAGTGCGGCCGCTGAGCGGTTTGCATGCTCATAATGCTCTCAACTTTGGCGACTCGAGAGTTTCTCTCTTAGTTGATTTTAAGCCGCTAAAGCTACCGGTAGACTGGCGGTAGACTGCCGGTAGTACATCAATTTAGGCTACAGCAACATGCGTATGGCAGCTTGCAATTGCAGTTGCTGAGGAAAGAACGATCATCGGATCGTCAGTATATACTTATCACGGCAGCAGCTCCGGATCTGAGCTCCTCAGCTTAAGCGTAGCGCTAGCCTAGCTATATTACTAGTAGGCATCATGCTATAGCTATATGCTTTGCGTCATCATGGCATACTATGATAGATCTAGAATCGCAAGTCGTCAGTGGCTGATCAGAGCGCGCTTCGATTCTTGAACAGCTGATCATCAAATATATATGCACTATAGCTAGCGCTAGCTATAGCACTGTGCTCGCTAATCGTACAACATCTTGCATGATCAGGCAAGATGTCGTTTGCAGCTGCAGCTCGACTATGTGCGCAAGCGCAGCTCATGTACATGTTTGTAGCCCTCGCTGTGCTCATGCATATGCATATCGATGTAGCGTCAGCTGCAGCGCTCGGCCGCGGACGACGTCTTGGTACGTACATCTAAGTCTAGATTTAAATTTATACGCTTTCATCATGTGCATATACATATACATATGATTATAATAAGCTTGTACATGTGCTCATTTCTTCATTGCGATCCATGTTATGAAGCTTCCGGCGCCGGCGCGGAGTCGGACTCCGGATCCTGGCCGACATCAATGCATCTGGACCCTGAAGACGAAAGCAAGCTTGTGTTGCTGTCGGGGCTGGAAGAGGAAGCGTTCCTGGGCGTTTTCCCATCGGTCAACGGGTCCGGCATGTACCTTGTGTATTGGGGTTACGAAGAAGTGTCGAGCTCGTACGGATATCAGCGCGTAGGAAGGATTAAAATCTCGTACCTTCCTATCGGGAACACTACCCTTGACGAAAGTCTCACCACCGCCGTCGACACGTTCTCGATACTGCCTTCTCGAGTCCACGTCGCTTCCGAGCCCTCACTCGCCGTCCACTACTACTTTCCAACCAGCTACGTAGTCGACGTCTTTGCTTCAGCAGTTCCAGGATCCGATGTCACCCCCACACGGTTTGGATGCCACGTCGACAACCTGCCCAGCATGACCGTCCCGACGCCGCTTGGCTTCCCTATCCACTCCCTCTCCCCTCGAAGCGCCTCGTTTCTCGCCCTCTCGGTGCGCGCGGTAGCGCTAGCTCCCTATAGCTAGATCTGCTGGCATGCATAAGAAAGCTTCCGGCAAGGACTAGTACTCATGATCATGATCGTGACGTGCAGGGCGACTCGTCAAGTGAAGCGAAGCTGTACTACGTCGCGATGCGCGGAACACAGGCCAGCACATGCACAACTACACTGCTTGCAACCACGCAAATCTTGGCTGCAGACGCCATGACAATGCTAGCGACGCGCCGTTCCATGGATGGCGCCGCTCTCGTCGCGCTTGTGCACAGGGCAGGGGTGTCGCTTTTCAGCTGCTCTTTCTACAGGTCGGCATTCAGCGCTGGGGAGCAGGATCTCTCTGGTGACCTCGACCAGCCCGCTTGCGTGCAGAGCGCAACCCTCGCATTCTCGGACAATTTTCTGGCTGGTTCGAGCCCAGTGCTGGCTGCGCTGTCGGCGAGCCGCTCGTTCTTGTTGGTGCTGTTGAGCAAAGAAGGCTCTTCAACTGGACTTGCAGTTAAAGTTCACTTTGACATCAATGGGCGGTACCTGGCAATCGGAGGGAACTCTTCAGTGCCTAAACCAGTCGGTCGAAAAATACTGGTACACCCCAATGGTCTGGACATGTATGCTTTCGTTGCCATGAGTGATGGCACTCTTGGTATTGCGCGACTTTCTCAAGGTAACGGATCGGCCCCAAGCTTCGCCGAAGCGTTCAGCCTACAGTGCGATTACAGCCCGGGATGGCCCGAAGCACAGATGTTGTCGGGACAATGTGCCCCAAAAGGCGCCGCAGCATCCGCAGATGGTCGGTTCGGTTATTTTCATGTCTACCACGCGAGCGCATCATATTCAGCCTTCAACACTCGTATCTACATCGTTCGTCTTGCGGGCCCCCCGGTCATGGCGACTTCTCAGTTCCAGGCTGCAATCTCGGATTCCGCATCAATCTTTGCAACTCTATCCGGAACCAGCCCGTACGAGCAAGGAGCACTACCGCTCTGCCAGTCAGCTCCTCTGCCCATCCCACAAGGCTGGTCTCTGCTATCGGGGTAAGCAATTGCAAGTTCGATTGTATTTGCATGATCATGAATTAGAACCTCGATCTGCATGCGCGCTGAAACAGAAAACGTGCGCATGATTTTGAAGTCCACTGCACATGCTGCTATCAGACGCATTGTCATACGCGCTCAACTTCGGTTACGGAAACCAATGGCAACCTCGAGCAAATTGGAGCACCGCATACCTCGCGCAGGGCAACCTTTCGAGACAAGCAGGTGTTTACCCCGCTGAGCTCAGCTATCAGAACAATGAGAACTATTTCGGCCTGTTATCGGAGAGCGTCGCGGACGGTGTGTCTGTCTACCGTCCTATCGATTGTGATCGAGCACCTGCGCAAATCGCGGTAATGCAAACCACCGCCCGAGGCACGTCCCTTTCGCTCCAATAAATAGAGCTAACTAGATAATTACATTATGCCTGAGCAAACCAACGTTAACCGCGCAGTTCCAGTGATGGCGGGCCTGCAAACACTCCAGTCGAGCTTGCTTACATTCTCTCAGACCGATGAGAGTATTCTCCGTAACCCACCTCATGTGTTCCCTCTACCTGACGATGACGGAGTCTCATTCAACATTCGATTCGGCATGAAAGATGTAAATGACGGAATATATGTGTGCATCGAGGTGTGGCGACGGTCAACTCAGATCGGATCTTGCGTTCAAGTGTCAAACAACTTCTACGACACCTCCTCTTCCTTGTCCTTCCGAATTCTCTCAGCCACGACAGGTCTGAACGGAAAGTGCATCTACATTCTGTTTACAAACTCCACTGGTATCAGCTTCTTCAGCAACCAACCCCGTTCGGAGCCTTTTCCGCCTTCGTTGATTGTCGTGTCTAAGCGTGCTCTCATTGAAGCCGCGAATACTGGAATGGAATCGCTGCTCCAAAATTCAAGTGCCTGTGCACAATTCCAAATTGAAATTGGCTTTGTAACGGAATCCAGGTGCGCCCTATTGCTATTATTACCGACAAATATCGGTGAGATCTCACGTGCTTGCAGCTTGTCGCCAAGGATTGCGACTGGGTTTCAATCAGACAGCCCTGGTTCATACAAGCTGCCCCTCAGACCAGCGCCTGTGCAGGACTTCATATCACGTGATGGCTCGCGAGCTGCAGTGCTGGCTCTTACTTCGAACGAAGGCCTCTCGGCCTGGTACGTCACGCAAGTCGTTGTCACGCCGGGCGCAACACCCATCGCCTCCCTTGTTGGATCTCCTACGAACATAGATTTTTGGCCCGCACTGGGAAGCTCTTATGCCACCCGCCATCTTGCGTTGATGGACAGCGCAACGCAATCTTGGGCAATATATTTCATTGCAATGGACCCGTACGATCGATCGGATAACGGACCTGCTCCGTCGACTGGCTTTGTGATTCTTCGATGCCGCGTCGACAGCTTCGGCTTTTTTTATTCAAAGGCCTTCGATTATTCGAATTCAGTAGAAATTTCTCCCGGCGGGGAACCAATATCGAGTTCATCGCTCCCACAGCCCAGCGAGAGCTCGCAATCCGCCCTGCGGGCGTGGGACGCGACGGGGTTCTTGCGGCCGATGAGGATCGTCTCGGACCCAGCGCGCTCCGTCGTATACTTCCTCTACGCATGGCGTCCCAACGCTCTGCTTCTCGGAGTCAGTCCGTACGGCTCCACTATCTGGGTATACACTTGACTTTCTTATTTACGAATCGACTACCTTCTCGATCTTTGACTTCCTTATTTGCGGCAGTCCATTTCGAGCTCGAATTTCGAAGCTTTCTCCGTAAAACACCAGTGGCATCTCCCTACCTGTGCATTATACGACTTCTATCCATTCAAGAGCTTGCCCATGGGCTTCGCGCAGTGCAGTAGCTACATTGCGAAAGTAGACCTCAGCTCCGACGGCTACTTCACCAGTTCCTCAGCTCTGATGGGCGAGAATCTCATGCGAATTGACATGAGGGCGCCCCTCACGCCAACCGACCGGCTGATCGCCCCCCCTGCGGAAGACGCCGTTTATGTTTTTGCTGGGGAAGTGGACGAGGCGCTCTTCCCGGACGGATATTTGTCCATGACCGACTCTTCGTGTTCTGCCCAGTTCGTGCCGACGAGCACAATGTACCTTGCAAGAATCTCACCGCTCGCTCTCTCTGTGACCGGCCTTGCTCTCCTACCCCAAGCGGCTTTCGGATTTCACTCTATGATTGACTGGTCTTCATATTCCTATGGAGCGCCGTGCTACGAACTCAAGCTCCAGTTTTCGCATGCCGGGGTCTACCCGCAAGACCTTGCCGTGGCCCCCGATGGCTTGGCGCTGACGTTCAGCGCATTCGACAACCGGCGCGGCTCCTCGCACCTCCCCACAGCAGTCATGTACCGCATCGAAGTGCCAGCAGCAGCGTACGTGGAGACGGACGTGTTCTTTCTGGCGGCGATCGACGGCGTGCCACCCGACGAAACGGCGGTCGGATGCCAGCACGTCACGCGGGCGGTTCCAGACGGATGGCTCCTTGCAGAAGGGTGCGTCTAGATAATTCTCCCCACGTCATTCGACTTTCGCCCTAACTCCGGCTTCAGGAATCAATTCATCAGAGCTGCTGCTGCATCGAGAGGCTGGGGCGCAGAGGCTGTCATACTTGCAGGTGTGCAAATTATATGTATACGTATCATAGCTCATAGCTAGTTTACTAAATATATAGCAAATGCATTTAGCGATAGCTCTAGATCTAGATCTGACTTTCAGCCATGGCCACACGCAGATGGAACCGCGGTACGAACGCTTCTCGCGACCACATCGAATTCAGGCGTGTCCTGGACGGCAACGTCAACAGACCATCTCGTCTCATCGACAGGCAGCGATGGCGTCGTCCGGTACCTGCCTCGGCTGTGCCCCGCACGCGTTCTAGTGTACAAGATGAAGCCGGGCGCGTCGTTCCCGACTCCGAGCCCGAGCCCGTCGCCCAGCCCGAGTCCGTCGTCCACCCCGAGCCCATCACCCAGCCCCAGCCCCAGCCCGTCACCCAGTCCCAGCCCCAGCCCCAGCCCCAGCCCCAGCCCCAGCCCCAGCGCTAGCCCGTCGCCTAGCCCCAGCCCGTCGCCCAGCCCCAGCCCTTCGCCCAGCCCCAGCCTGTACATGTCACCCAGCCCAAGCCCGAGCCCATCGCCCTGCCCGAGCCCGACCCCGTCGCCCAGCCCGAGCACGCCGCCCAGCCCGAGCCCGAGCCCGAGCCCGTCGCTCATTCCGGGCTCCTCGCCAAGTCCGAGCCCCTCGCCAGCAGCTCAGCCACAGGCGCAGGACGGAGAAGGGACGCTGGCTTTTACACCAACCCCCTCACTGAGCCCACCAGCAAGCGCAACTCCGTCCCCGCGGCCGTCGCCCACGGCGCTCGCTCTGGGTCCGGACCCGTCACCCACGGCCCTCGCGATCGTAAGTACTATTACTGCTTTACACCCAAGGTTAACGTTGCTGTTTTTGCACAGGCTGCAAATTCAGACCCCAGCGCGCCTACGCCATCTCCCAGCGCGAGCGCTGGCGCTACCGCTTTTAAGAATGCAACGCCATCGCCGAGCCCGACATCAATATTGGCATGGAAGATCACGCCGACACCGTTTTCTGGGGCTTCGACAGGATCGAGCTCATCTGCGGGTATCCCCCCCCCCCCCCCCCCTCTCCGTCATCATCGTCATCAGGAGTCCGAATAAAGAACTCGAATCGAATTCGCAGGAACAACCGGCCTTCAAGCCACTCCGACGCGTAGCCCTTCGGTTGCAATGTTGACCGCTCTTAACATCACGGTGGTCTTGAACTACGATTTTGCTGCGTGGAGCACGGCCGTCGAAAAGGAGTTCCTGTCGCGGTTTGCTGCCGTTCTCGGCATCGCCGTGGAACGCGTTATCGTCGTTCGTGTCTACAGGTCATTGAAGTCGCCCGCTGCCGCGTCTATATCGCCCGTGAACTCAAAGACTCTGCAGGGGAAGCACAGTCTTGGAGCTAGCAGTCATCGCCGACGTCGACTCCGCATCAAACAGCACTGGTGCGCTTGCGCGAATCGAAAGTCGCGATCGATCGTTTCAAACAAAGCTTGCAATTGTGATTGATTAATTAAGTTCTATTTCTTGTCGCAGGTGCCCTTGCCGCCTCGCTGGCCCAAAAGGAGGCAAGCGGAGCACTTGCAAGCGCCTTGGGGACTGAATTCGCATTGCAGTCGCTGACGATAGGTTAGCCCCTTCAAACGCCCACTCGCTCTTCTATTCGGTTTAATTTAATGCGAGACAACGTTGACGCAGTCAATGATGTTAGAACATCAACTTCGACCGACACGTCTGCAGCTGGCGCAACCCTGGCCAGCGCCAGCGGCGGCGCAACAAACTCGGCCAGCGGAGGCGGTTCGGGAGCTTCAATGATTCCCATTGCCGCTGGCGCGGCCGGAGGGGCGGCCCTGCTGGCCGCCGGCGTCGCGGCGGCTCTGGTGATCCGGAAGCGGCGCGCACGGAATTCGAAGGGCTCGTCCAAGATCGTCCCGGATGTTCCGGATCCGGACCAATATTCGGATGTGCATGTGCATGCTCAGGCGCTCGCTTTTCTTTTATTCCGCATCCGAAATCTTCGTAAAATCTTCTGTTTTAGTCCGCATCTGAAAGTTTCGCATGCAGAGTTCCGGAGCCAATCGAGACCAATCGTGGAAAGTTCACGAGATCGAAGTCGTGGATAGCGACGCCTCAATGAGAGTTGTCAGGATTCCCGAGCCATCAGCAGCATCCCTGCAGCTCGTTAGCGGTAACGAAAGGGAGGTTAACACCACAGTGCATCTGCGCCCGCCGGTGCACATCAATCCAGGTCGAATCCACTTCCAAATTTATAATAATGCATCATTCTGTCAGGTACCGGCGACTCATGATCAATCTAATGCAGTGCAAGCACCAAAGCATTCGCCTCTCAAATCCAAGCTGATTTCACCGGTACCTTCGTCGATAGCCAACCGCCAAGAGATGCGATACGACGCGTTTATCTCGTGCGCATACTTGTTCACTTTCTTCAATTAACTTCAAATGCAATTTCAGAATTTGACCGAATCCTCGCGCGCCAGTTACGCTCACAAGAATTCAGAGCTCGTAACATTCTACACGAGAAAGCTTGAAGAATCCGGAGTCTGCACGATCTGGTGAACTCGATCTTGCAATTGCAGCTCAAGATCATTTGCTGACACGGGTCTCGGATCTCAGGGTGGACTTGGAGCTGAAGGCGGGACAGAAATGGATGAATGAAATTGCGGTCTGTTATATAAGCAGCTACATTTACAGGTCGTTGAAGCGAACTTATCCACGAGCAGGCTGCTATGCGCCGCAGCAAGCTTTTCATTTGTTTCCTGTCCTTCGAGTACCTTGCTTCACATAACTGCGACGACGAGATGCAGGTGATTTCAAATATATATCATTAATAGTAATGACTGTATACGTATTTGTTTCTCGTGTTTTAAACTGGCGCTTCACCATCCAGTACGCACACAATCGCCTCCGCCTGAGGAAATTTCCGGTTTGCTTGGTCGACCGAGAAGAAATCGTGCGAAGATTTGAAGAATTCAACAGAAAGAATTACGACATGATGCTCGCCTCTGTGCCAGAGTGCGCATGCGCCTTTAAAATCTGCGTCATTCTGTATCAAGCATCCGTCTGACGTCGTCTGCAGAGAGGACTGGACACAGCACCCGGGGCCAGCCGAGGTGCAGATGGAGGAAACAGCAAACGAGCTCATTCTCAAGCTTAAGCGAGCCATAGCTGTAGAGAGAGTCTAGATATGAGGGTTTGTTTCCATTGCGATCTGATTATGAGTCACATCAAATTAAAGGCTCTGCAAAGTGACGAAAACGGTGTAAACTTGAAACGCACTAATATTAATGCCGACGCGGCGGCACTCAAGATCTGCGCTGCGCGTGCGATATATAGCACCGCCTCGCTTTAAAACTTTCACCTCCTCCAGCTGCCGTCGACTGTCGCGATCGTAAAATAATCGACGTCGACGTCTCTGATCATGAACTCGTAAATTTAAATAAAAAAATATAAATCAAAGGTGCTACGGTACTCGGTGCCGCCGCCGCGCCCCCTCGCCCGCCACGTCCGCCGCCGCCCTTCGGGACGCCGTGGAAGAGTGCGGCTTCCATGGCCAATCCGCGGGCATTACGTCGCCCCCTCGAGCTCGCCCCGACCTCGCCCCCTCGCCCCGACCTCGCCTCCGTCCCCCCGGCCTGCTCCGGCTTCATGACCGGGGCCATCAGCCGGGGCCTATAGCTACGTATATACTCCTGCAGCTGCGCACTTAAAGGAGTGCGCAATCTCACTAATTATAATTATAAGGACCGGAGGGATGGGAGGGGCATGCGCAATCTCACAAATATAATTATATTATATGCAAAGAGGATGAGGATAGATATCGGACGCCGCCGGCGCCGCCGCGCCGCACGCGGCTGCCCACCGCGCTCGAGCTCCAAATTCGAGGAGGACTTCAACTTCTACATCTATAGCTATAGCTAGCTCTACTGCCGCAGTGCTTCGATTTCACAGCACTAGTACTAGTATACCGTATATACGTATACGTATTACGTACTGCATGCGCAGCTACAGGAGCGCAGCAAAGAGCCGTCGATGTCCGGCGGTCGCAAATGTCCGCTTCCCCTTAAGCTTGTCGCCCCGGCTCCTTCAGCGCTAACTTGCAAATGTTGCGCTTCAAGAGAAGCGCCTCGAATCCGATGATCGATTCATGTCAATGAAGTGACTTGAAATCTCGTGACAAACTGCAATACTATATATAGCTATGATATGCATGCGCAATACTATGATAGCTACTCTGGGCTTGATCCCGGCCTCGCCCCGGCCCGTGTACCGTCTAGATCTTGTCCCGGCCCGGGCGGCTAGTCATCGTGCCTTGAAGCTTTTTGAAGCCTGATAGCTAGCTATAGCTATAGCTATAGGGGCGAGCCGCTACTCCGGGCAGGCGGCGTCGGCGGCGGCGCCGAAGGTGGAGCGGAAGGCGGCGCCGACGGCGGCGACCATGCGCGCGAGGGCCGCGCTCGGCGCCTCCCGCGCCCACCGCCACCGGAACTCCTGCACCGCCCGGGCCTGGTCAGAGCCCAAGGGGCGGGCGGGGCGGCGGGCGGGGTGGCGGGCCTCGACGGCGGCGACGGCGGCCTCGGGGACCCAGAAGGCGGCCTCGGCGGCGGGGCCGAGGACGGGGCGGTCGCCCGCGATGGCGTCCCGGTGCGCCAGCACGTGCAGGTCCGCGAAGGAGGGCGCCTCGGCCGGCAGCAGGTACGACGCCCGCCCGAACCTCCCATCCCGCCAGGTCAGCCCGCGCCGCCCCGGGCGCCTCGGACCCCGAGCCGCGCACCGGATCGCGCGGGCGAACTGGCGGTACTCGGCGGTGGACTGCAGCAGCGCCACCAGCCGCGCGTTGTCGTGCTGCGCGTTCGTGAGAGGGCCGGTGGGAGCAGGGGCCACGGCCACGGGCGGGCGCGCCTCGAGCTGGTTGACGTGCTGGAGGAGGGCCGTCGTCGCCCGCGCCGCCTTCCGCAGCTCCCCCGCCTCCGCCTCCCGCGCCGCCACCTGCCCCCCGCCCCGGGACCTCAGGCCCCGGCCCCGCGCAGGACGAGGGGCGCCCGATCGCGAGGCGCGCGCGCGCGCGCCTCCCGCCGCAGGTCCGTCACGGCCGCCTGCAGCTCTGCGGCGGCCTCAGGGGCGGCCTGGGCTGTTCGGGGAAGGGGAGGGGCGGGGCGCGCCCTCGGCGAAGTCCCGCGCCTGGCGGAGCTCCTCGCGAAGCCGGTCGCCCTCGCCGGCGGCCCCGCCAGCCGCGCCTCGGCCTCCCGCGCCCGCGCCGCCACCCGCTGCATCTCCACCCCGCCCGCCGCCCGCCCCGCCCCCTGGCCCCGCCCCGTCAAACGACTACCCCCCGCCGAGAGGGGGCGGGGTACAGACGTCGTGCTCGGCGACGGTGGCGACGAAGGACCGCTCCGCCGGCGACAGGTTCGCGTGCATCTGAGGCGGGGAGGGGGGGTGAGGGTTCCGGGGGTACGTGCGCGGACGGGGGTACGGGGCGCCCTCGCCTTGTTGTCGCGGGAGGAGAGCTCGCGCATGCCTGCTTCGAGGTCGCGGCACTTCGCCTGCAGCTTGTCCACGAACTCCAGTTGCTGGGGGGGCCTCAGCGAGGGGGTACAGGTGCGGGGGAGGGGGGTACGAGGCAGGCACCGAGGAGAGGGACTCGACGCGCTTCTCGAGGGCGGCCTTCTGGCGCGCCTGTTCCTGCGTCTCGAGCCAGAGCTTGCGCTCCACCCAGACCCCGCCCGCCCCGCACGAGACGCCCCCCGCGCTCGCCACCCGCGCCGTCGCCGACGCCGCCGCCCCGGGGCCCGCCGTCCGCCGCGCCGACGCCGAGACCGGTCTGCGCTCAAAGATCAGAGGCCTCTCGATCCGCTCGCGGCGGCGGGCGGTCGCCTGTTCGTGCCGCGCTCCCTCATGCGCGAGGGCGATCCCGGCGCCGCCGCCTCGTCCGGGTCACCGAGGTACCTGCGAAGGCGCGGGGCGGATCGAGAGGCTCAGAGCCGCTTTCCAAGCAGAAGCGAGTCCCGGCCGCGCACCTCGGCATCACGTTTCGGACGCCCTGGTCGAGGATGTGCTGCGCGAAGCGCCTCGACGTCAGATCGAGCTTGCCCGGCGGGCGCGCCCCGGCCCGGCGCCCGAGCAGCCGAGCGAGGATCGAGACCTCTAGGGGCGAGAAACGCACGACCAACCCTTAGCTGAGCAAGCTCGCAGCGCCACCGCGGAACCCACCTTTTGTACCGACAGTGCTAGATAAGGGTCCATGCGGCGACCCGGAGCGCCGCCGAGGACCAAGGGATCAAGCGTGCTGCACACCCCGCAATGGCTGGAAGGCTTCGGTTTGGCTATCCTCTCTAGTCGTTTGAGTGTGCGTGTACCCCTATGCGACCAGCCTCCGAGTTCCCCCGGCCGCCGGCGGCCGCCTCTGGCTTCGAGGAGCGCATGCTTTAGGAACGTAGAGCGCCCGCCGCATGCCGGCTAGCAGCTAGGCGAATCGGCGGTCTCTGATCAGCTGGGGCGGCATGGCGAGCCAGCAGGAGGCCGTCCCCCGGCCGAAGATGCGACGCGCGTACATCTACATCGACGGTGCGATGCGCAGCCGCCCCGCGCGTTGGCGCTCATCGAGCGGGCAGGCAACGCCTTGGCGGGCGTGAACCGCTCCCTCACGCAAGCGATCCAAGCAACTCTCAACGGCATCGCCCAGGGAAAGCTCAGGTCCGGCACCGCGGAGCCGCCCCTCACGCTGTCCCGCGCCGCTCAGCGCCAGCCCATGGCAGGTTCTACCTCTCTGACGACGAGGGCGGCGGGGCCGCGGGCGGCGCGGGCCGCCGCCTCCGCGTCTTCGTGTTCCTCACTACCGCCAACACTTCGGCGCTCGAGCCGGCGCTGCGCCGCGAGCTGGTGAAGGCGGAGAGTCTCTTCGAGGTCGGCCCGGCCCCGGGGCCCCGCAGGGCGCGTCTCCGCCCCCCGAGCGCCGCTGCAGATCTCGGACACCGCGGCGGACGGGATGCACGTGCTGACGGAGGCCTTCGACCGCTGGGAGGCCGCCGGCGCCCGCGGCGGGGCCGTCGAGGTCAGCCGGTCGCGCCGCCCCCCGCCGCCCCGGTGGCAGCGCATGCGGAGCCCGACCGGCCGGCAGGTGCTGCTGATATCGGACCGGTCCTTCGAGGCGGAGCTCTCCTCGCTGCCCTCGCGCCGCATGCGCGAGGGCCTCCAGCGCTTCCTCGCCCAGGCCCAGGCGCGCGCGGGGCGGGGCGCCGCGGGGCGGGGCCGGGCCGGGGAGCTGAGCGACGCACGCAGATCACGGTCTCGTTCCGCGGGATGGACGTGAGCTTCGGGCGGCGTCGCGCGGACGCCGGCGGCGCCGCCGCCCCGCCGCCGGCCGCGGCCCCCGGGGGCCCTCGGGCCCGCGCCCATCCTCGGCGGCGGCGGCGGCGGCGGCGGCGGGGGTCCGCTCCCGCTCCGCCCTGGCCGCGGGGGTCCGACGGGCCTCTCCAAGAGCGGGACGAGCACGCCGGCGCGCTCGGCGGCGACGGCCGCCGGCCGCACGGTGCGCAGCACGGGGGACGCCCCGCCCCCGCCCCCGCCCCGCCCCCGCCCGCCGCGCCTCGGAGGCCGGCCCCGCCCGCCGCCGCCTCCTCGATCCCGCCCCCGCGCCGCGCCGCTCGGCCGGGCCGGGCCCCTGGCCGCCCTCTCCTCCCTCCTCTCCGACTACACCCTCGACGACGACGCCTCGCTCCTACCCCCGGCGGCTCCTCCCCCCGTCACCCCTCTCCGCCCACCGCTCCTCCGGCTCGTCCTCGGGGCGGCCGCGGGAGCCCTCCCCGGCCCCGCCGCCCCCGGCGCCGCCGCCGCCGCGCGAGCGGCTCTGGGTCGGGGTGGAGGACCTGCGGGGCCGCGTGGCGCGCCTGGAGCTGGGCCCCGGGCAGCAGACCGTCGAGGCCCTGCGCGCCGCCCTCGCCCGCGCCGGCGCCCCCGACGGCGGCCCCGCCGACGAGACCCTGCTCCTCGCCGCCGGGCGCGCCGCGCTCCTCTCGGGCCCCCTCGCCGCGTACGGCGTGGGGGACGGGGCGACGCTCCAGATGCGCCGCCGCAGCGAGCTCGGGGCCTCCCCGCTCATCCCCTCCGCCCCCGCCGGCGCCCCCGGCCCCCTCCAGCCCCTCCTCGTCCTCCTCCGGCCCCGTCCCCTACCCGGCAACCCGCCCCGCTCCCACGGCCCCTCACCCGCCACCCCGACCCGCGCCCCCGCTCCCGCCCCCGCCCCGGAGCCGACGCCCCCCGGCGCTCCCCGACACCCGCCGGCCCTCCCTGACCCCCTCGGGCCCGCCTCTCCCCACGGTATAGCCCCCACCCCACCGCCCGCCTCGCCTGCAACTCCCGCCTCACCCTCCGCCCCCGCTAGCCGATGCTGGTCTTCGTCCAGTTCCTCCCCTCGGGCGTCTCCTTCCTCACCAAGCTCAACGCCATGCCGCGCGCCCTCCCCCTCCCCCCCTCCCCTCCACTCCACTCCGCCCCCTCTGAAGCCTACGGCGCGCCCGCCCGCCGCGCGCCGCGTAGGACGGTGCAGCACGTGAAGCGGATGGGGCACAAGCTCTCGGGCGTCCCAGTCGACTGCCTCCGCTCCCTCGGCCCCGACGGTGCCCCGCCCCTCTCCTACCTTACCCCCCCTCTCCCCCCTTACCCCCGCCAGGGCGGGAGCGGGCGGACCTGGACGCCTTCTACCTGCCCTCCGAGCTGGAGCGCATGGGCCGCTGCCTACCCCTCGACGTCCGGCCCCTCCAGAGCCTCTCCGTCCTCCTCCGCGCCCCCGGCCTCGGCGAGCCCGTCCGCGTCGCCTGCGACGGCCACCTGGCAAGCCCCTTTCTTTCTCTCTCGCGTCCCCGGCCTTCCTTCTTCTTCTCCTCCTCCTCACGCCGGGGCGGGCAGTTCGTGCGTGAGCTGAAGGCGGTGGCGGAGGAGCTGACGGGCATCCCCGCCCGCGAACAGGTCCTCTCCACCCGCCCCGCAGGCGGGACGTGCGTTCCCTCCCCTCCCCTCGCGTCGGCTGTTCCTCCGCCGCGCCGCGCCTCACACGGGGGTACAGGGAGATGGAGGAGGACCTGACGCTGGCGGCGTATGAGGTGCGGGACGGGCACAGCGTCTTCGTCGCCCGCCGCGCCGCCCCCGGCGACGTGCGCCCGCGCCCCGTACCCCCCGCCTTCTTCCCCCCCCCCATGTCTCACCCCCCCGGGCAGGAGGGGGGCGACGTGACGGTGGCGGCGGCGTGGGGCGACCTCGCCGACGACGAGGGCCTCTCCGTCGAGGCGCGCCCGCGCCCGTACCCCTCCCCGGGGCGCCCCCGGGGCTGACCGGGGCCGCCCCGCAGTTCGACTTTCCCGCGGGGGCGACGGTGGGGGACCTGCAAAGGGCGCTGGAGGGCCAGTGGGGCCTCCCCGCCCCCCACCAGCGCCTCTTCGGCGGCGGCGCCCGCCTCGACGGCGACCCACGCCGGCCCCTCGCCGACGCCGTACCCCCCGGCGCCCGCGAGCTCCCCGTCATCGTCGCCCTCGACCCGGGGCCCGTGCGCCGTACCCCGCCCGCCTTCCTTCCCCCCCCCGCATCTGACGGTACCCCCCGCAGCACCTCCCCGACAAGGTCACGATCTTCACGCGGGCGGTGGGGGGCGAGGAGGTCCGGGCGCACAGCGTTCCGCCCTCGGCGCCGCTGCGGGCGCTGGCGCCGCCGGGGGGCGGGCCCTGGGCGGCCGTGCGGGACGGCTCGCAGGAGGCGCTGGACCTGGAGGCGCGGGTGGAGCGGGCGGGGCTGACGCACGGGGCCCTGCTGCTCTTCCGGCCCCGGGGCGCCCCGACGCCGGCCGACGCCCGCGCCGCCGACGCCGCCCTCCGCCAGATCCTCTAGCCTCTAAGCTCCCCGGCCCCGGCCCCGGCCCCGGCCCCGGCCCCGGCCCCGCCGCTCGCTGCCACTGCTGTTTGTTTCAAAGAGGCCAGCCGAGCACGCGCGCGGCGGCGGGGCGGGTCGAGGCGGGGCGGGGCGGGGCGAGCGCGTTTGGCTAACGCAGGCCGAAGAGGCGGGCGAAGAAGCCCCTCTGGCGCTTCGGGCGGCCCTCCTCGTCCTCCTCCTCGTCGTTCTCGCCCTCCCCCTCGTCCCCTTCCTCACCTTCCTCTTCATCCCCTTCCTCCTCGTCCTCCTCCTCGTCGGATTCGTCGTAGTCCTCCTCCTCCTCCTCCTCCTCGTCCTCCTCGTCGTCGTCCCACTCCGAGTGGGCGGTGGGGCGGCCGGCGGCGTCGGCGGGGCCGGGGGAGCGCAGGCCGCGGCGCTGCAGCTCGGCGAGGAGGGCGCGGGAGAGGGCGACGAGCGCGCCGTCCGCCACGCCCGTCAGGTCCAGCGGGGCCCCCGTCCGCAGCGCCGCCGCCGCCGCCGCCAGTCCCGCCGCCCCCGCCGCCGAGCTGCGGCGGGCGACCGGCTGCGCAGCCGAGCTGCGCCGGGCGACCGGCTGCGCAGCCGAACTGCGGCGGGCGGTCGGCTGCGCCGCGGCCGAGCTGCGGCGGGCAGCCGGCTGCGCCGCGGCCGAGCTGCGGCGGGCAGCCGGCTGCGCCGCCGCGGAGCTGCGCCGGGCGGCCGGCTGCGCCGCCGCGGAGCTGCGGCGGGCCGGGGCGGCGGCGGGCGGCTCCTCGTCTGCATCCTCGTCCGGCATGGGCGCCGGCGCGGAGTGGCGCGGCGCCGGCGGGCTGGAGACGGACGAGCGCCGCGCGGCCGAGGTGCGGGGGCCGAGGGCGAGGCCGCCGCGGAGCGGCCGGCCGGCGGCGGGCGGGGGAGGAGGAGGAGGCGGCGGCGGCTGCCGGCGAGTCGCCCGAGGGGCGCGGAGGGGAGAGGATGCGGGCGGCAGGGCGCGGCGAGGCGGCACGGGGCGCCCTCGCGCTGCGGGCGCGCGCCGGCGGCCGCTGCGCCGCGGTCACGCGCAGCCGGCGAAGGAGGCCATGGGCGGCACGCACGGAGCTGGGGCCGGGCTCGGCGGGCCCGGAGGCGGCCGTCGGCCGCTTGCGCGTTGACGGCTGCAGCGGGGCGGGCGTGGGCGGGCTGGCGGGGGCGGGGGCGGCCGGCGCACCCTGCTCTGCGGCGGCTCGGGCGGTTTGGAGGAGGAGGAGGCGGCGGCGGGCGTGCCCGAGTGGGGATCCGCCCTCGACTTGCGCTTGCGGGAGCTCGAGGGGGGCGTCGCAGGCGAGGCCGGCGGGGCGGGGCGCTCGCCCCTGACCCCCGCGAAAGCCTTCAGCTCGGCCTTCTTGAGCGGCCGCAGCGTCACCGGCGGGCCTTCCGTCTCGCTCACCAGCACGTAGCTGCGCGCCGTCGCCCTCAGCGCGCGGCGGCGGCGCGCTCCGGCCGGCGGGGCGGGCGCCGCACCGGCAGAAGAAGCTCGTGGGGGAGCCGCCGGCGGGGCCGCCGGCGCCGCCGAAGGACGGGTCAGCGGAGCGGATGCGGAGCGGCTCTCCGCGCAGCGTGGAGGCCGGCACGCGCGCCCCGTCCTCGGCGAGGTAGACCTCCTGCTCCGCCCCGCTCCGGCACCGCGCGAACTCCCGCGACAGGCGCTCCGACTCCTGCGCGGCGCGGCGCTCGGCGGCCGCATCGGCGCTCCGGCGACGCCGCCGTGCGCACCGCGAGGTTCGTGCACAGGCGGTCGTCCGGCGCGTACAGCCAGGTGATGTCAATCTGCACGCCGACCCCTGCGTGGCGCCCCGGCAGAGTCGGGCGAGAGCAGCACGAGCGAAAGCCCACTCAGAGAACAAGCAGCTACGCACGCTTACTGCCCTGCACGATCTTGTCGAGGCGGGCGATGCAAAGCTTGACGGGAGCCCTGTCCACTTTCGTTTCGACGTAGACGAAATCGCCGACGCTGGGCG
This sequence comes from Cyanophora paradoxa, assembly GCA_004431415.1. Lineage (NCBI taxonomy): Eukaryota > Glaucocystophyceae > Cyanophorales > Cyanophoraceae > Cyanophora > Cyanophora paradoxa. Next base: position 69,121 of record QPMI01000536.1, read on the forward strand.
TGTTGAATGAGCGCTCGAGCAACCGAACGGGGGCGTAGGGTCCGTCCGCACCCGAACACCGTCCCCGACGCCGCCACGAACTCGGGGTTGCCGTCGGGGAAGACGCGGCATCCGGGCTTGTCGGGTTCGCTCCAGACCTGCGTTGACGAGCTCGCCGGAGGCTCTCTTCCTCGAGCCATCGGCGCAACGGCGAGGTCGACTTTTTTTGCTAGGCTGCAGGGGTACGCAGACAATAAGCCAACGCAGGCATCGAACAGCATCGCGCCGCTAATCGCGAGAGCCTTGGAAAAGATCAGGTCTTCTCAATCTCGCAAAACACGCGCTTCCCTCCCTGCACGCCGGGCGGGCAGTTAGCTTTAGGCGCCGGCAGTTAGCTAGCTAGAAGCGAAAGATCAATTGAGCGTTATCTCGTGTCCCTTCCGGCGCGGTTGTCGCTAGAGCCGCCAGCAATTTGCGAGCTCCGAGGCTCGACCCTGCAGCTGCGCCGTGCCACCTGGCACGACCGCATCGAGACGCATGCGGATGCCTGCGCGCGCGCAAGGACGTTTCGATCAAGTGCTAAGCTTTCGTAGAAGGAAGATGCAGGTGCGTGACCACAACTTGAATGTTGCCGTTTCCGATTCCCGGCATGAAGCGTGGCCCCCGTGCACAGTGGAGCCGAGCGCGCAGGAAATGCGAAAGCGCCCTGCTTTTCACTTCATTGCTCCTGTGCCTCGTACTGCCGAGCCTGGGCGTGCCTGGAGCGAGCACCGTCGTCGCGAGCGGAGTGGCGGCGCCGCGAGACCTGGCCTACTGCCGGAGGCTCAAGATGCTGCTTGTGACCGCGGGCGTGGGAGGCGAGCGCATCGACCGCGTGATGGTCGACACAGGTTGGCTCTCTCCGCGCTACACGCTTAAGCTAGCTAGCGCTCGGCTCGGTTCGCATCAGCGCTGTCAGCCCAACACGCTTCTCTTGCGCGCCGCAGGGGTCGTGAGCACGGTGGTGGGCGTGTCGGGCACCAGCGGATACGTCGATGCGGTGGGCACCAGCGCGCGCATCAACTCCGACGGCGGGGTGCGCGCGTCTGGCGCCTCAGGGCCTCCGCGGCCGCGGCCGGAACGCCCCCGCCTGATCATGACCTCCGCCTCGGCAGATGATCGTTTTCGACCCGTTGTGCACCTACGCGTACCTGGGCGATTCTGCGAACCACCGCGTGCGACGCATCCGCGTCTCGGACTGTGCGCGCATCGGGCGCGGGCCCCGCCGCCCTCCACCCGCCCCCTGTCGTCACTCTCGCCCCCGCAGACGCCGTCATGACCCTCGCGGGGAGCGGCGCGAACGCGAACAGCGACGGGTACGGGACCGCGGCCGCCCTCGCCAACCCCCGTGGCCTCGTGCGCCCGCCCGGCCCCTCCGCTCGGACCCCGCCCCCGCCTCCGCCTCCGACCGCGTTCCGTCCCGTCGCCAGGCGGTGAGCAGCGAGGGGCGGTACCTCTACGTCTCGACCCTGCACGCGATCCGCCGCGTGGACCTGCAGAGTGCGCCCGCGCCCTCCCGCCCCGCTCTCCCCGGGCCCCTCCGACCGCCGCGCAGCCGGCTACGTGTCGACGGTGGCGGGGGGCGGGGCGGCGGGGGGGGCGGACCTCGTGGGGGCCTCCGCCTCCTTCAGCAACCCCGCCGGCCTCGCCCGGGTGCGACGGCGGCCGCCCCGCGGCCCCCAGGCCTAGGCCCTCCGCCCCTCGCCGCCTCACGGGCGTCGCAGTTGGACGACGAGACGCTTCTGGTGGTGGAGGAGGGCGGGCACACGCTGCGGCGCCTCAACACGACCTCCGGCCAGGCCCGCCCCGCCCCGCCCCGCCCCGCCCCGCCCCGCCCCGCCGCCCCCGCCCGGCGCGGCCCCGCTGAGCGGCCCCGCTGAGCGGCCCCGGCAGGTCACGACGCTCGCGGGTCTCTACGCCACTCCGGGCTCCACGGACGGTGCCGGCCTCGCTCCCCTCGCGCTCCGCTCCGCGGGGTCACGCCCCGCCCCGCGGCAGGCCTGGGCGCCGCCGCGCGCCTCAACACGCCCCACGCGGTGGCCTGCCACGCGCCGACGGGGCTCGTCTTCGTCACGCAGCCGCCCGTCTCCTCTCCGCACGTTCGGAAGGTCCAGCTCCCCAGCGGTGCCCCGCCCCGCCCGCCCCGCCCGCCCCGCCCGCCCTCGCGCGCTTCGCCGGCGCGACGGCAGCCGGCCCCGCGGCAGGCGACGTGGCGTCTCTCTCCTTCTCGGGGCCCGTCGCGACGGAGACGAGCCTCGTCGCGCTCGTGTTCGACCCCCGCAGGCGCGCCTTTTGAGCATGCGCGGCTCAGCCCCCTTAGGTTCCTCCCTGACCCGCTCGCGCCCTGCATGCAGGGGCCGGGCGTTCGCGACGGGGTACAACACGGGGGCGATCTACGCGGTGGAGGTACCGCTGCCGGCGGCGGCGGCGTGCGGGGCGGCGAGCTGCGTCGCCGTCGGCGCGGGGAGCGTCTCCCTCGCCGGCGCCGGTGTCTTGCAGGTCTCGTAGCCGGGGCCCCGCCCCGCCCTCGCGATCGGCTGCTGCTGCTATAGCTAGCCGTGAACGAGAGTCGCGGGATTTGCAATCTGTGAACGCAGTTGATCTCGCTCTGAGCCGGCCCCTCTGCAGCTGCCCTTTCCACCCGCCGACAACGTCGTTACAGGTCAATTTGACTCGGGAATGTGCAGTTTCCTTTCGATACCAAATTTCGAAGACAAGTGGGTGCGGGTGCGGGTGCGGAGGGGAGGCGGCGACTAGTCGTCCGCGGGCGCCCGCAGCGTCGCCTCCACCATCTCGAGCTCCAGCACCCGCGGGCTGGGGCCGGGACCGGCCGGCGGCGCCGACGGGGCCGGGGGCGGCGAGGCGGCCGAGGGGGCGGGGCCGAGGGCCGGGGAGGCGACGAGGGAAGGCGGGTCCGGGGCGGCCTGCGACAAGGAGCCGGAGCCGGAGCCGGAGGGGGAGGGGGAGGCCGAGAGGCCGGAGCGCGGCTCCTCCGCAGCGCGGCCGCCCCGAGGAGGAGAGGAAGAGGAAGGGGAGGGGCGGGGCCCGAGAGGGAGAGGCGGAGGAGAGGGGGGCGCCCCCAGGCCGACGCCGGCGCCCCCGGAGCGGCTGGCGGTGCGGGAGGCGGGGCGGAGGGGCGGCCTCGCTGCGCTCCTCGACCCGCACGAGCGGCGCCCCGCTCCACCCGCGGCTCAGCGTCGGCCGCTGCCGCCACCACCGGCCCGCGCCCCGGGCCGGGGCCGGGGCCGGGGCCGGGGCCGGGGCCCTGCGGCGACTCCGGCGGCCCGTCCCCGCCGGGCGAGGCCGCCACGCGCGCCGCCGAGCCGCGCCGCGAGGCCGGCGCCGGCCTCCCCGGCCCGGAGCCGCCCGAGGGGGCGAGCTGCAGCGGTATCCAGCTGCGGCGCGCGCGTCAGAGAGGGGCGGCCGGCTCGGCCTGCCTGGGCGGCGGGCCTGGCGGTGCGCTCGAGGGCGTGGAGGGAGAAGGTGACGGTGCGGTCGAGGGCGCGGGAGCGGCCCCGCAGGTACCGCCGGTAAAGCGCCCGCGCCAGCACCAGCGCCGAGCCGACCTGCGGGGGTTGAGGCGGGGAGCGGGGAGGGGGTCGAGGAGGGGAAGGGGCGGACGAGGAAGAGGAGGACGAGGGCGACGGCGGCGGCGGCGTAGAAGAGGCGCTCGCGGGAGCTCGAGGGGCTCTCCGCGAGGCACCCCGCCATGCTGTACAGCACCACCTGCCCCGCCACGCCGCGTCAGGCGCGGCCGGCCCCTCCGGCCCCCCTCGCCTCTGGCAGGGGGCGCGTGCGGGCGGGCGGGCGGGCGCACGAGGACGATGGAGCCGGCCGCCTCGACGCGGTTCACGAGCGGCACCGCGTACGGCCGCACGCGCAGGAGCACCTGCCGGGGGGGAGGGGGGGGTCTAAGCTAGGGGCGCGTTGGGGCCGGGGCGGGGCGGGGGCGGGGCGGGCGCACGAGGAAGTAGGCGAAGAGGAGCTGCGTGAGCACCCAGATGCGCGTCGAGGGCGCGTCCTGGGGATAGGCGGTTAGGCGGGGGTGGGTGGGGGGTGGGGTGGGTGGGGTGGGGGGGGGGGAGGAAGGGGCGGGATGGGGGTACGGGGCGCCTGGAGGAGGACGATGACGATGAAGACGGCGAGGGAGCGGGCGATCTGGACGAGGGGCCAGAGCTCGGCCCCGGGGCGGAAGCCGGCGGTCTTGGCGTAGAAGGCGGCGGCGAGGCCGGCGCGGAGGGGGCGGCGGGCGCGCTTGGAGAGGGATCCCGAGGCGCCCGTCCGCTCCGAGTCGAGGGAGGAGGCGCGGGGCCCGGCGGGGTCGCCCCCGCGGAAGAGGAGCTTGGCGAGGAGGGCGCGGGAGGAGGCGGCGCTGGTCAGGGAGAAGGCGGCCGACGAGGCGCTCTGCAGCGAGGCCCGGCTCTGCGCGCTCTGCACGCGGCCCGCTTAGAAGGGCGCAGCGGAGGGGCGGCGGGGCGGAGGTGCGAGGGGCGGACTTCGGCGCGCTCGAGGGGCACTGCGCCGTCGGCGGGGGGCGATGATTTGGGCGTGGCCACACCCCCGACCCGACTGCGCGCGGGCGGGCGCTCAGGCGGAGGGGGGGCGGGCGCTCAGACGGGGCGCGGGCGCTCACCTGAGGCGGGCAAGGATGAGGAAGGAGACGGGGAAGCCGACGGTGTAGACCAGGGCCGAGACGAGCGCCGGCGGCAGCACCGCGTACCTGTACCCCGTCGGAGGGGCGGGCGGGCGAAGGCGGGGCGGGGCCGGGCGGGCCGGAGCGGACCACTCGGGGCTGTAGCAGAAGACGGCGGTCGTGGTGAGGATCGCGACCGAGTCTCCGCTCGCCTGCGCGCCCCGCCCCGCCTTCAGAACGACGAAAGAAGGAGGGTGCAGGGGGCGGGCGGGCGGGCGGGCGGGCGGGCCTGGCGCTCGCAGAGGAGGAGGCGGACGAAGACGGAGGTGAGGGGCACGTAGCTGGCCTTCACCACGAACATCCAGGCCGCCACCAGGCACCTGCCGGGGCAGATGGATCAGGGGCGAGGAGGGGGAGGCCCCGGCTCGAGGGGGCCAGCGGACCACCAGCCGGCGCCGAGGATGGCGAAGGCGACGGCGGTGCAGGCGGTGAGGGCGAGGGGGAAGGTCGCCACGATCGCCGAGCGCGCCGCCTCGGTCTGCCCGGGCCACGCTCAAGAGGGCGGAGCGCGGGGCGGAGCGCGGCGAGGAGGGGCGGACGAGGCGGAGGCAGCCGATCTGCATGACGCCGAGGTTGAGGTTGGCGAGGGAGAGGGCGGCGAGGAGGCGCGCCGCCGCCTCGTCCATCTGCACGTCGATCTCCGCCAGCAGGCCCACCTGACGAGGGAGTGGGGGGTGAGGTGGGGTGGGGGGAGGGGCGGGGGGGGGGGGAGGGGCGGGGGGGGGGGGGGGGGTTGCACCGTCTGGACGGTCCAGAGGCAGGAGATGAGGACGGGGGCGAGGGCCTGCGGGGCCGCATCGGGCGGGGGCCGAAGCGGAGGGGAGAGGGGGGAGGGGCGGGGCGGGGCGGTGCGCGCGTGCTTGTCGGGAGCTCGGCGGTGCGGAGGACGGCGACGCAGACGAGGATCCAGCAAGCCACGAAGCCCGCCACCAGCAGCGAGAGCCCGATCTGCCGCGAGGAGCTCAGGGCGAGGGAGGGCGGGCGGCGGGCGGCGGGCGGCGGGCGCACGATGCCGGCGTCGCTGCACTGGCGGCACTGCCTGCGCGGGCGGAGGCCAGGGCCGGCCGGCGGCGTGGGCGGGCGGAGAAATGGGGGGGAGAGGGGAGGGGATTCGCGTACCCCGAGAACTCGGCGTAGAAGCCGGCGGGGCAGGCGCCGCAGACGAGGCCCTCCCTGCCCCCCGAGCAGCTCCCGGGGGGGCCTCCGGGGCAGAACCGGTGCGGGCACCTGCGCGCGCGGGCGCGCGGTTCGAGAGGCGCCGGTGCGCGAAGGCGGCAGGGCGGGGCGGCGCACCGGAGCATGGCGAGGGGCCGGTCGGGCGAGGCCCAGTAGCCCTGCGTCGGCTCCGGCCGGGCGCCGCGCCCCCCGCACACCGCGTTCTCGGGGCACGCCTGCGCCCCGCGCCCGCTCGCCGGCCAACCGGGAGGCGCAGCGGGCGGGAGCGAAGGCGGCGGGGCGCACGCGGCAGACGGTGGCGGTGCCGTTGGCGACCTCGGCGTAGTACCCCTCGGCGCAGACGCAGGCCTCGGGCGAGACCGAGCCCCGCGCGTCGGTCGTCTGCGGAGCGTTGCGGCGCGTCAGGGGGGCGGGCAGGGCAGGGCCGGGCGGGGCCGGGCGGGGCGGGCCTTGGGGCCTCGCAGGGCGTGCACGCGGTCATCCCGCGCTCCGTCGCGTACGAGCCTGCGTGCGGGGCGCGGCGGGCTCCTCCGTCAGAGGCGGGGGGCGCGCCCTCGCTCCCTCCCGGGGGCGGGCACCGATGGGGCAGGGCGTGCACGCGTCCTCCGCGCCCGGCGCGTCCGAGAAGCCGCCGCGGCGGCTGCGGGAGACGGCCCCGGTTCGACGGGCGGCGACCTCCAGGTCGGGCGGGAGGGGGACGGGGGAAGGGGGCACCAGGGGAGGCAGCGGGGCACGCGGACCTCGAGGCGGGGCACGGAGAGCTCGAGGTACGTACCCGGGGGGCAGCCCTTGGAGCGCTTCCACTCCAGCCAGTCCGGCGAGACCAGCAGCGCGTTCGCCTCCGCCAGCTGCCGGCGAACTAGCGTCCGGCCCGGGCGAGGGCGAGGGCGGGGGCGGGGGGGTACGGGGCGGGGCGGGGCGGGGCGGGGCGGGCCTCGAGGGGAAAGACGATACTGGAGCGACCGACGCCCTCCCCGTCGAAGGGGGCCACCGCCTGCTTCGTGAGGATCGGGCGCCCCGCGTTCTGCGCCCGCCCATCGCCCCCAGAGCAGAGCGGGCGGGCGGGGCAGGGCCCGGGCCCCTGGCGCACCGCCCCGTCGTTGCCGAAGCTGCGCGGGGGTCCAAGCCCGCGTCAGACGGGGGCGGCATTCGAGGGGCGGGAGGAGGCCGGCACCGGATGGGCCCGAAGGGCGAGGGCGTGTTGACCTGCGCGCGCCGCCGGGGTCGGACTCAGAAGAGAGAGGGGGGCGGGGCGGGGCGGGGCGGGGCGGGCCCGCATGAGGGCGCGGCGGAGGCTGGGCCGCTCCAGCGGGCGGCCCTCCTCGACCTCGACGCCCTTGACCAGCACCAGGCCTGCCCCCGCCCGCCCCGCCCGCTGAGCTTTGGGAGTGGCCCCGGACCGGCCCGGTGCACCGATGGCGGCGCAGGCGGCCGAGTAGGTCCCCGGGGGCCGCCCGAAGCGCGCGAGGTGCGCGTCGTAGAAGGCGGGGGCCGACTCCATCGGGTCGTCCAGCTTCGCCCCCTTGCTCACCAGCCTCCTGCCGCGGGGGCCGTCGGGGAGGGGCGGGGGCGGAGTCTCTAGTTTCGAACGGCGCGGGAGGGGGCCCCTGGGAAGGAAAAGGAGGGGGGGGGGGGGGGGGGGGGGGAGGATGCGAACCGCGTCCACTGCGTCAGGACCATCGCGTAGCTGCGGAGGGCGCGCCCCGCCGTGAGCTCGGGCGGGTACAGGGCCGTGCGAGGGGGGGGGGTACCGGAGGAGCCCGGCCACGTCGTGGTGCGCCTCGTTCACGGCCTGCGGGGTACTGCGCTGAGCGGGGGGAGGGGGGTAAGAGGGGGTATGGGGGGCGCCTCCTCGCTGTAGACGAGGGCGGCGACGGGCCGGTAGCCCGAGCGGCGGCCGAGCAGGGTGCGGGCCACGGCGGAGAGGTCGCGCGGCCCGTCTGCGCAGAGCACCAGCATCTCCGACTCCAGCGCGGCCAGCTGCGCCGCCTCAGCGCGCGGCGCGGCGGGCCGGGCCACGGGGTACGCGAGGCTCGCCTCGGGCAGCACGGCCTCGGCGGCGGCGGCGGCGCCGTCGGAGGGGTACACGCGGTAGACGTCGACGACGATGCCCTGCGCCGCGGCGATGTCCCGCGCCCCCCCGCAGACCTGCGCCGGCTCCCCCGCCGCGCTGTACCCCCGTCAGGGGCGCCCCAGAGAGGGAGGGGGGTGCCGGCGCCGGCGCGCCTGGAGAGGATCGCGGCGGAGCGAAAGCCGCGAAAGGCGGTGGCCCGGAGGAAGGACTCGGCGCCCTGCGGAGGGGGGGGCGCGCCTCGGGGGCGGCCCGCGGCGAGCGCGGCCCGGGGGTACGCTGCGCACGTCCGTGCCGTCGGCGAAGATGGCGAAGGAGTACGGGTTGATATCCGGATCGAATTGCTGCCGGGCGTGGGTACTGGCGCGCGGGGGGTACACCGGGCTGGGCGGAGCGGGGGGGTACCTGGGCGATGGAGAAGTAGTTCACCTCGTGGTCCCCGGCTAGCTTCGCCTGTGAGAAGGGGGGGGGGGAGAAGTCAGACGGGGATACAGCGGCGGCGGGGCGGGCGGGGCGGGGCGCGCGTTGACAGCGGTGCTCTCGGTGTCTGCGCGAGGGAGGGGCGGCGGGGCGTCAGGCGGCGGGGCGGGGCGGGGCGGGGCGGGGCGGGGCGGGTCGAACGCGCCGCCGTCGATGACGATCACGGGGTTCGTGTCGAGGACGCTCCCGAAGAGCTCGCGCCGCAGCGATGCGCTCTCCAGCGCGGCGGTCTGGCCGCCGGCCCGCGGTCGGCCGCGCGAAGCGCCGGCAGCGGCCGCGTCGGCGGCGCACGGGAAAGGCGTAGTACGTGATGTTGATTTGAATTCCGGAGGACTTTAGAGTGGTGAGCCAACCAAGGAAGAAGACGAGCCCTGCGGGGCGCTCGGGCGCTGGGGCTCGGCGCGGGCGCCGGCGGCCCTGTGCAGCGCTTACCCTGTGCACACTGAGACTCGGTCGAATCCATCAGCGTTCCGTTGACCTGCCCCTCGAGCGCGCTCCAAGCTGTGGATGGCTCCAGCGGATACGCCACCAGCTTCGTTGGATGCGGCGGGAAGCGCGGCGGCTCGACTCGGCGGGATGCCCCTGCGACGTTGGCACGCATCAACACGCGTCGAGGGCGATCCCACGCGCTCAAAACTTGGGGCGCAGGCCGCACGTTCAGGGAGGGCGGTGAATGCGATCGACAAACGCCCAATGGAGTCATTTGTGTTAGAGTCATGTGCGTTTGAGGCCGCGACACTCTCAACCAGGAGTTGAACTACTAGACCACCGAGAACGGCGCACAGCGCAGCCCACGGCCACCCCCGGTCGTCGCGCGCTCCTGCGCCTCCAACGCCGACCCTTCGTCGGGCGAGCCGCTGCATTGCTGCAGGAAGATGCGATCATGAACCACAGGAAGGCATCGCGGCCCGCCAGCCCCCAGGCGACCGAAGATGTGCTGCTGCTCGTCTGCTCCTGCGCTGATGTGGTGCCGAACTATTGCCTACGCTGAACAAGAGCCGGAGCTCGTCGAGTCGCTTGTGCGCTGCTGTATTAGAAGCGGACGTCAACGCCGGCTGACACTCTACATCTACCCCCCCCCCTGCCCCCCCCGCTCATGCTCAGTTGCAATTGCGCGGTCCGCGGCGTCCCGGCGGCGTAGAGTCCGCGAGGCATCTCGAGGCTGCTGCTTTATGCTGATCCGGAAGCAGCGGAACGATGCCGTACGGCACGCTGGTCGTTCGCCGTGCGTGAGGGGCGGGAACTCCGCGCCCGGACACTCGTCGGATTTCGACTCACGGGACGTCGCGCAGTCCTTCGAGGCTCGAAGCTAACCAACCATGAACTTCTCGGTGCGCCGCGCTGCTCCCGATCCGGGCGGCTCAGCGGCCGCGCGCGGCACTGCTCATGATCATCGGTCCCCGGCGCAGGGAAGATGAAGGTCCGGTGACCTTGAGCGATTCCGAGCGCTGCGCGTACTCTAGCGAAGCCGAATTGCTTCCTGGGCCGACGCCGCTGATTATGAGCCGGCCCGCCGACGTCGATGTCGCCGTAGGTCTTCGCGACCTTGGGGTTGCGGGGCGAGAAACCGACGCAGCTCAAAACTGTTCACGGAGGCGGAACGGAACCAGACTTCACGAAGGTGGAAGGCGCCAGCGTCGCCCGCCTGTGCGTTCGCCGGCGCCCCCGCACTCCGCACGCCCGTTGCAAAGCTTACCGTGCCGCGCGAGCAGACGCATCGTGAACGGGAGGCACGCGGAGCTCATTCTGGAGCTGTACGACGAGGAGATCATCAAGCAGCACGACTTCATCGGCCGCTGCGCCCTGCAGCTCGACGGCCTGCTCTGGCCAGCCGAGACCGGCGGCGTACCCCTCGCCAATGCGAAGCCCATCAGGAAGGAGCTGAGGCTCCGCGACGACAAAGGGAAACCCGCCGGATTCGTGAACGCCGAGGTGGGGCTACCCTCCTTGGGGGGGGGGGGTACAGGCGCCCCGCCGACCGCGGGGGTACAGCTGTCGTTCGAGCCGGAGCCGGACTGGATCCCCGAGCCGTCGGCCGTGCGGGACCCTGCTCGCGAGGAGGAGGAGGACTTCGCCCGAGAGGCCTGTGCGCGTACCCCCCGCCGCCGTTCCCCGTCCCCCCAGCCCCTGACTCGCTGGCAGCCTCCCTTGTCGATGCACTCAAAGCAGCCGGCCCCCATCCATCTCTGATTCCCGCCAGTTCCGTGAATCCCGGCCAAGGCCCGCCCACGGCTCAAGACGACATGCTGGATCGCCCTGCGAAGCAGCCCGCGAACGGCGTACCCCTGTACGACGTCACGGGGCCTCTAAAGGTCATTCCCGTCCGCCCCACACATGTACCCCGCTCACGGGACGCGCCGTTAGGTTTCCATCGTTGATTTGCGGCCCGCTGAGTTCGAAAAGGCTCGCGCCCCGGTTCTCTGAACCGTACCCCGCCCGCATAGCCCGTAACACCCTCCCCTGACGACAGGGCGCCCACCTCAAAATCTGCAGCGGCCACTTCGCGCGAGTGTTCCTGTAAGAGCACCATGCACCCCCCCTTCCCCTCAACCCCCTACAGTCCATTTTCGCCCCCTACCCCCTTCTAATTCCATCCCTCGGCCTCCTCTTCTCCCGCCCCCGCCCCTCCCCTCCCCTCTCTCCCCCTCCCTCTTCCTCCCTCCCCTCCCCCCCCCCATCCCCTCCCACCCTCTCAATCTCTCTCCGCCCCCCCCCCCCCCTTCCCACACCTTCCCCCTGCCATTCCCGTTCGCCCATGGCCAGTGCAGCTGACAGGAGCTGATGGGGCAGCATGCACGGGCGGCGGGAGATCGCGGCGGTGGAGGAGGCACTCACGGGGGCCCCGGCGCCCCTCGCGTTCCAGCTGCGGGGCCTGCCGAGGGAGAACGCGGGTTCGAACCCCTGCGAGGTCCCGGACCTCGAGGAGGCGTTCAAGGCCGACACCGCCTTCACGCGCGGCTACCTGGCCGGCCAGCTCGAGTGCCGCCGCATCCCCCGGGTTCGAGCCCCAGCCCGCCGCCCCCGGCCCGGCCCGATCCCCGCGCCGGCGCCGGCGACCGCGGAGGCGCAGGAAGCCGAGATGGTCGTGTGCGTCTACTGCCGGAGGCGGCCGGACGCCGCCACCGACGGGGACGTGAATGGCGAGGCGGCGGCGTGCGACGGGCGGGGGCTGAGCGCCCCCGTCGTGGGCGAGGGCCCGGACGGCGAGGAGGCCGTGCTCGTCGCCTGGGCGACCCTCCAGGTCCTTCCCCCACCCGCCCCTCGGCTCGGCGCGGCGCGGCGCGGCCACCTTGCGTGACCGCTGGAGGACGGGTGCAGGTCTTCGACCGGGACGGCGTCCTGCGAGACGGCTTCTTCAAGCTCAACCTCTGGTGCGCCCGCGGAGGCGGCGCCGGCGCCGGCGCCGGCGCCGGCCCTCGTGATCGCGACCCCTGCCGCGCAGGCGGCAGCGCCCCACGATTGACTACGAGTTCAAGGGTCCGAGCTCCCTGCGACTTCCGTTTCCCTCCCCCGCGCCCGGCCCGACTGACGCCCGAGCGCAGACAACTGCGAGTACTGCAACGAGAGGGAGCAGACAGTCCATTGCAACGACTGCGAGGTTGATGTGCGACTAGTCCGCCCGAACGCGCTTTAATTTCTGTCGCTGACGGGCGCTCGGCCGCCGCAGCGGAAGCTCTGCGACGAGTGCGACGACGTGCGGAAGGCGTAGCCCCAGCGTTTCAAGCGTCCGAGTCGCCTGACATCGAAGGTACCTGCGCAGAAGATCCACGAGGAGAAGGGGAAGAAGGGCCACAGCGTGATGCGCCTGCCCACCGGTGCGAGCCCCCTCGAGCTTCCTTCTCCTCAAGCTCTCGCTCCCGGATCCGAACCCGGCGCCAGCGCGCATGCGGACTCTGCCCCGCCCGACCACGAGCTCCACGGGTTCTCTTCCAAGCGCGAGGGGCGCCGGCGCCGGCCAGGGGGCCGCCGCGCAGGCGATCCGCCACTGGGGCTCCGTTGTGCTCCGCGTGGACCCCCCGCACCATGCGCCGCCGCAAGCCGCCTCGAAGTCGCGCCCTCCCGTCTTCTTCGCGCACGCGCCCCAGGCGAGCGGGGCGGGCGGGGCGCGAGGGGCCCGCGCGGCCCGCCGCCCTTCTGACGGCGCGCCCGGCTGCAGGTGCTGGCGGACCTCGACGAGAAGCTGGCGGCCCTCGACGGGCTCGTCGACTGCGACGGCGTGCGCGCGCTTAAGATAGAAGATAGAAGATAGAAGGCCGCCGCTCCGATAGGAGGCCGCCGCTCCGCCCAGGAGCCCGCCTCGCGCTACGCCTCCTCAGTGACCGCCACCCCCCCTAAGGCCCTCAACCCTTATCTCCGCGGCGACGTGCGCGACGCTGAGCTCCCTCAGGCGTCCGAGGCCGACTCCCTCAGCGTGGACCTCGAGGCGCGCCCCCTCTCATCCCGCCCCGTCCCGCGTGCTTCTCTCGAGCTCACCGGGAGCCGCGGCCGCGCGCAGAGCGAGAAGTCGCGAGAGCTCGTGGACGTGCTGCAGAGGGCCGGCTCGATCCCCGCGGGCCGCCCCTCCAGCTCTCCGCGCGGCTCGCACAGCGGGTCGCGGGGCAGTCTGCTTGCGCGGCCCGGCGCCCCGTCCCCGGCACACAGCGACGGGGACGGGGGCGGGGGCGCCGAGAGCTCCCCGCCGTCCTCGTCCCCGGGCGCGGGCGAGGCGGAGGAGGGGAAGCCGCCGTCGCGCGCCTCGTCCGCCACCTCGACGCTGCAGGGGTGAGCGGGCCCGGAAACGCGCGCGCACCCCTCGCATCGCCGCAGCCGCTCACATCGCCCTCTCCGCAGCTTCGCGGAATACCCCGGCGCCGCTGCGGCTGCAGCTGACGGCCTCGCCGCGACGATCACGACCCCCGCTGATAATGAACCGCCGGCGCTGCTGCCGGCCGCCAGCCCGCCCGCGGCGACCAGCTACGGGATCCGTAGCGGAATCCACAAGGTCGCTCGCAAGGCCAGCGACGTCGTCTCTGCGCTGTCCTACTAGTGCGTCTCGTCTTTCGCCCCACTGCTTTAATTTGGCTGCGTGCACGGCTCGCGCTGAACCGCCCCC
>QPMI01000537.1:0-98621 GCA_004431415.1 Cyanophora paradoxa
GGCCGGTGCGCGCAGCCGCCGCAGCTGCTTCGATGCCCGCTGATCCTGCGATTAGGTGGCTCGACGACGCGTACACAGTCGCAAAAAGCCGGTTCGAGATTCGCCTGCGGTCCAATTTGATCCAGCTGCAGGCTCTTAATCAGGCCCCTCCGCGCGCAGGCCCACCCTTCGGCGCCCTGCACATAGTGTACCGGAACTGGACGAACGCCTCCACCGCGGAGCAGATCCGCTCCAAGCTCCTGACGGATGAGGAGGGCAGCTCGGAGGCCGCCACCGCGAGCAACGCCCGCCGGGCTGTCCTCCGCGCCGCCTTCGCGCGCATCGCCGTCCACTGCCTCCCGCCGCCGGCCGCCGACGCCGTCATTCGGGATAGCCAGAGCCTTCCGATCGCCTCGGCGACGGCGGACTTCCGGCGCGAGCTGGAGGCGCTGCGGCTGGACGTGGAGGAGGACCTGCGGGCGCCGGCTCCGTCCAGCGGGCTCCCGGCCTCCCGCTGCAGCGGCCCCATGGCCGCAGGCCTCCTCGAACACCTCGCGGTGCGCACCCGCCGCCGCCGCCGCCGCCGCCGCGCGCTCTCTGATTTCTCACGCGCGCGGAGCAGGCCGACGCCGGCGGGGCTCTCAGCATTCCGACGGCGCTGCAGGCGGCTCGGGAGGGGGCCGCCCGCGCCGCCGTCGAGAGCGTCGCCGCACAGCACTTGAAACCGCTCCCCGCCGACCGCCTGTTCGCCTCGTACGAAGCGGAGCCACAGATCCGCGCATGCTGCGAGGCCGCCGCGACAGCCCTGAGCGCGGAGGTGCCTACCCCCTTCCTCCTACTCCCCTCCCCACTCCCCCCCCCCCACTCCCCCGCTCCATCCCCACCCGCTTCCCCTCCCCTGCTCGTTCCGCTCTCAGGCGCCCCGGTGTCCGCAGCTCGCAGCGATTTTCGAGGGGGGTAATCTTCAGGCCGTCACACGGTACGCACGACTTTTTCCCCTCCCCCTCCCCGCTCCTCCCGCCCGCCCCCCCCTTCCCCCCCTTCCCCCCCCCCCCCATCCCCTTCCCCCCCCCTCCCCATCCCCCTCTCCGCCCCCCTGTCTCCCCCACCCCCTCCTTTCCCCACACCCCTTAACCCGACTCCCCTACTCTCCTTTCTCTTGACTATCTCCCCCCTCGTCTCCCCCCACGCCCCCCCCCCCCCCCCCGCCCCCCTTCTTCTCCCCCCCCTTCACCCTCCCCCTTCCCCCTTCAACCCCCCCCCTCCCCCTCCCTGTCCCCGTCCCCATCCCCTTCAACACCCGCTCCGCCCCACCTTCCCTTCTCATTCTGTACGGCCGCGATCGGTGCAGGCACAAATCCGAACTGGCGAAGCGGTGCGAGGCCTTCCGCAAGCAGGAGGCGGCCGCCGCCTCCCAGCGCCTTGCCGCCGTCGCCGACAAGGCGCGCCCCGTACCCCGCGTGTACATGTCCGAGGCGCGAACTATTCTCCAGCTCACATTCGCGGACAGGTCGAGAAGGAGGTCGCCGGTCTGGCGCGCTCCATCGCGCATGATCTGAGCGCCGCCTTCTTTTCGTTCGAGGCGCCCGCCGGCGGCGGCCCGCTGCGCCTCCAGTGCACCGTCCGCGTCGGCAGCGGCAAGAACCTGGCGGACCTGACTCTGCCGGCCCCGGCATCGAAGTTAGTGGACCGCATCATCAGCTGGGCAGTGTTCTACGGCATCGAGGCGTCCACCGCAGCCACGGACAAGCAGAACAGCGTCGCCATCAGCGACGCTCTCGGCGCCAAGTACGGGGTACGCAAAGTCTAATTAAACATTATATAAGCCGTCTGCAGCTTCGAATTCGAATAGCTTCTCACGCCCCCTCATGATCAGGCCTTCTCCAGTCTCATCCAGACCGCCGTCGAGGCGGCGAACGAGCGGGCGACCGAGGCGGCCCGCCACGCCCTGGACAAGCTTCTAGGTGCGAGTATTAATCTTGCTCCGCGCGCATTTCTTTCCCGAATTCGGCTCACTTTCCACAGCCGCATCGCGGGAGTCGGTGGCGAGGGCGGAGCGGGAGCTGGCCGCCCGCCCGCCGGCGGGGCGGGAGGAGCTGCGGCGGGCGCTGCAGCAGTGGCCGGGCGTCGCGTGGCCCAGCATCGAGTCTCCCCCATCCGCCGACCTCTCCGTGCACGCGGAGCGGTGCAAGCGGGCGGCCGCAAAGGCGGCGGACGACGCCCTCGACCGCATCGCGGCGGTGCACGCCGGGAAGGCGAGGGAGGCTCTGAGGCGGGCGGCGGCCGAGGTCAAGCGGCGCATCGAGCAGCAGCCGATGGCCGACTTCGATGTGGAGCGGCTGCTCCGGGAGATCGGCGGCCAGGCGGCGGCGGCGGCGGCTCCGGAGGACGCGCGGGCGGAGCTGGCGGCGGTGAAGAGATTCGCGCAGGAGGCGCGGCGCAAGGAAGAGGAGCGGCGGGCGCAGGAGGAGGCGAGGCGGAGAGCGATGGAAGAGGCGGAGCGGCAGCGGCAGCGGCAGGCGGAGCTCCAGCGGCAGGCGGAGGCGGCCCAGAGACAGAGGGGGGAGGAGGCGGCGCGGCTCGCGATGCAGCTCGAGAATTTGAGACTCGCTGCAGCATATGCACACAGCGGGTACGCTGTGCAGCCTAGCTACAGCAGGCCAAGCAGCAGCGCCAGCAGCTCATCCGGGTACGGGTACGGATTCCAGCCACGTGTCTTGCAGACCGGGCCGCGGGGCGGCCAGTTCTACTACACCGAGTGGGGCACGAAGGTGTACAAAAAGCGTTAGCGAACGTAATCTCCTTCATTGTTGTATTGTATTTTGTGAGCGAGCGTAGTCTGCTATATTTATTTATAGTTATTAGCAAGCGTAGTCTCCTATATGATCATGATTATTTTTTATCATGATAGACTCGCGATGATCGTACGCATGATCATGATCATGATAAACTCGCGATAGATCATGATAGACTTACTCGGTACTCGCCCCCCTCCCCGCTTTTATTTTCATCCTAGAACTGTTTACATCGGTATCAATATTTAATATCTCATAGTCTGTTACGTACGTTTACATCGTCGTTCAAGTCTGTTACGTACGTATACATCGACATCGATTGGTTTGCGTGTGTTATCCCTGCAGATCTTAGATTCTTGACTCAATGAATGGGTTGGGCTCTCATGATTATACTATGATATACGGTCGACGTCATGAAATTGATCAGACTTAGCTAGAAAGAGCTACAGCAGGTGCGGCCACTGCACATGCGGCGGCGCAGATGCCGCAAGTGCATCGTCGTCGACAGCGGCCGCGGCGTCGGCGTCCAGATCAGAACCGTCGAACTCGATCGCGAGAAGCGGCCCATACGCATGGCCAGCCTCCGTGCCGGCGTCCGCTCCGTCGATGTCGACCTGCGTCCACATCATGGCATGTCAGCCGCATGGGGCGCATGCGCACGCGCAGCAGCGGAGGATATTCGAATTGATCGTAATCAGAATTTTCGAAAATTGCGTCCAGAGGATATATACAAATAGGACGCACGTGCGCGGGCCCCTCGAGCTCGGATGCTGCAGAGTACGGTTGAATATTAATGACGTCGTCGAGCTCGCGGGCCACGGCGGTAGGCTCCGACCCCGCGGCGTACTGCACGCCAGGCTTGTACACCCACTTCCCCAGCTTCTTGTCGTACGTGTTCTCGCGGTGGAAGCAGTTGTAGGACTTCCCGCCGAATATCTGCATGGCGCCGGCAGTGGGCGATGCGCCGTTTCAGTGAGTCAGTGAGATCAGATGATCGAGAGACTCATATATATGCATGGTCGATGGGATCCGATGATTTAAAGAAAACAATTAGAGGCTAATTCGAGGCTTCAAGCGATGATCATGATCATGATCATAATCTAGAGCTCGGAGAATCTATTATTACTCTTGATCACCTTGGCAAAGAGATTGACGATGGGGCGATCGGTCGCGTGCGTCGGCTGCTCGCGGGGGCTGACTGTGCCGCCGTGCTTGAATTCCGGACAGCAGGCGAAATTGTTCTGCAGGATCCGGAAGAAATAATCGAATTACATTTGGAAGCTACGTTTCAATGCCTTGTGATATTTATAAAGAGGCTCGAGCTCAGGGGATGTACCTCATCATAGAGATGGATGGGGCGAGGGCACGACCTCAGGACCTTCTCCGGCCCCCCTGCTGGGGCCACCTTGTAATCCCTGCGTATGCGAGCCGCCCCCAGGCCGCCTCCTAGCTTAGAAAATGCTGAGAATGCCATGATGTTTGATTGATTGCAAGTTAGAGAGTTATAGGACCTGCAGGGATATTTTAATTCGTCCAGAAACTCCAGGAACCGCTCGTGCGCCTCGTTCTCGTAGACGAAAAGCTTGTTGCCTTTAATCTCCAGGTCGCCGTTTGATATCTGCGCCGACCACGTTTTCAGTTTTTCAACATCATGAATCCGAGGATTGCGGCTTCATGTACAATTATAATCAACGTTTCTAGGGCTGGCCATATGCATGGGGGCGCGCGCGCACGTTCGTCAGGCTGGTGCCCGCGGGGCACTTCACCATCCCCTCGTAGTGCTTCAGGTGCTCCGCAAAGTCGCGGCCGACGCTGGGGTGCCGCCCCGCCTCGACGAGCTTGCGCGCGGCGGGCGAGGCGTCGCTCGTGTAGTGCATGTACACATCGGCCCCGTGGCCCTTACCCTTCAGGAAGTCGTCCCGCTTCAGCGCCTCGTCGTAGGTCAGGGGCCACGAGCCGACCCGCGCCACGAACGGGTTCAACGCCATGGCTGCAGCTGCAGCTTCCGCAGTGCAGCGGGATGTGCAGATGCAGCTGGAGCCGCGGCGGCCGCCCGTGCGCGCCCTCGGCCTGTTGGCGTTTGAGCTCGCGCGCTAATGCTCCAGATCAGCGGCCGCGGCTCCCGGAGTCCCGCAAGATCAAGGCACGCGCCTAGGCTATTGTAAATTAAAGCGGGACAGAGCAGCGGACTGTAGCAAACTAGGACTGTAGCCGCGCGCGGAACAGAGCTATAGCGCGGCGCTCATTTGATGTCAACGTTAACGTGAACGTTACTCCCAAGAGTCCCAAAGTGACTCCCGACTCCGAGTCCCGAGTCCCAACCGGCCGGGTTTGAACCGATCGCGATCCGGGTACCCAGGCCGGGTTTGAACCGATCGCGATCGGAACCGGTGCCGCGCCGGTCCGACGGTCCACGTGCTGAAACGTCAGGTGCTGTACCCCTGATGGCTTAGGGGCCCCTGGGAAGCGCTAGCCTCGGAGTCTCCGCTCCGACTCCGGACTCCCGAGTCCCAATCGCGAGTTCGAATTCGAATTGCAGCCTCCGGCGTGAGTCCCCGGCGACTCTTCGCGTCCGGGACGCGCGCGCGCGCGGCGATCGGGCGCTGCATTCCGCTGCTGATTTCCGCATTCCCCTGGCCCGGGGCCAGTGCAGCCCGGCCCCGGCAACGCGATCAGATCTCGTTCCTTCGCGCTGAACTACGTATACGGCTAGAAGCAGAAATCTAGCTGAAGAAATGAAATAAATGAGCTGAAGAGGGGCGCGGATCATGATGCGGACCCCCTCGCTTGAGAAATAATAAGCAGCACATAGATGAGCTCGAGCGGGCGCCCCCCGATCGCGATCGACGTCGGCTTCGGGTCCCCTGCAGCTGGCGCCCCGGCCCCCTCCCGAGGCGGCCGCGGCCCGCACGCGCCCCCCCGAGAGGTCGAGGCCTGAAGAACTGGGCTATGCCTCCTCCTGGGGGACCCCCCCGGCAACGTCGACCCCCGCCACGGCGATGGCGTCGCCCGCGCGCTCCGGCGCCTCCCCGGCCGCCGGCTGCGCGCGCGCGCGGCGCCATCGATATCAGTGTCGACGGCGGAGTGGAAGGCTCAAGAGGGCGCGAAAACCGCACGCGAAAATCGCACCTCGGCGACCTCGTACTTCCGCGCCGTGTGGGGCCGCAATATCGACTTGCCCCGCAGCGTCTGCGAGCCCCCGCTGGCCGGCGCCGCCGGCGCGGGCGCCCCGGGCCCCGCCTCCTCGCCGCGGAAGACGATGCTCCGGCGGCGCCCGTCCCCGTCCCCGGCCTCGCCGCCGCCCCAGTCCGCCTCGGGCACGCTGGAGAGGGAGGGTATGCTGGCCGGCCTCTGCTGCTGCGGCTGAGAGCCGCCACCGCCGCCCGCGGGCACTAGTGAGTGGAAGCCCGCCGCGCCCCCGCCGCCGCCGTTGCTGCCGCCCTCCCCGCCCCCCCTCGAGCTCGCCTCGCTCGCATCGTTCCCGCCCGAGCGGTCCGACCCGCCCTGACGAGAAAGGCTCAGATGAAGAAACAAAGGGCGGGAGGGGGGGAGGGGAAAGCGGGCAGGGGGGTACCGCGAAATTGAAGGAGTTCTGGCGGGAGCCGCCGCGCGACGTACCCCACTTGCCGGACTGCCGCATCATCTCCCGCTTCTTGTTCATCTGCGAACGAAGTGAGCCTCGAAGGAAGAGGAGGAAGGGGGGGCGGGGGCGGGGAGGGGGGGTACGCTCGCTCGCCTGCTGAAGGACCTTGCGTGTCTCGACGACCTTTCGTCCGGTGAGAAGAAGAAGACAAAGGCACGGATTAGAATGCTAGCAACCGCGTCAGATTTACATATCGAGCCTGCACCTTCTTGATGGTGTTCATCCAGGCCCCGGCGTCCTTGCGGTCGGCGGGGGCCTCGCCCCCCTCGGGCCCCTCCGCCCCCGCCTCGCCCGCCTCCTTCGCAAAGCGCGCGTTCACCACCGGCGGGCTCGGGCGAACGTTCACCTGTGTGTGCGTGCGCGCCCCGCATCAGCGAGCCTGCAGGAGTCTAGGCGAGGCTTGGGCGGGGGTCTAGGCCCAGTTCTAGGTCGCGAGAGCGATGTGCAAAGGCCGGGGGCGGCGGCGGCCGGGGGTGGGCGGTGAGGGGCGCGGGCCTTGTAGCGGAGGTTTGCGACGGCCCAGTCGGCGGCGAGGTAGCGCTCCCAGAGCACCATCACCACCACCAGCTCCCGCCGCATGATCTGAGGGGAGGGGGGGGGGAGGGGGGGGGTGAGCGGGAGGGGAGGGAGGGAGGGAGGGGCCGAGACAGAGTGGAGGGCGCCCGGAGCGCAAAGCTGGAGCCAAGGCAAGGGAAGCTAGCTATCTATACAAGGGAAGCGGAGGGGCAAAGCAAAGCGGCGCGCCTCGAGGTTTGTGGTGATGTGCTTCCACATCTTGTGCCGGGCGATGGCGTCGTCCAGCGCGATCTCCCGCTCCTGCAGCGGGTCCTGCGTGCGGCGGGGCGGGGCGCCGCCTCTTGTCGGCCGCCCGCTGTAGGTTTCTAGCTTCTAGGATAGGTTCTAGGATCTAGGATCTATTACGGGCTGTCTTGTTTCTAGGTTCTAGGATATCCCGCTCCTGCAGCGGGTCCTGCCCCGCCGACCTCGTCGTTAGATCCTAGTGCCGAAGCTGGGGCGGAGCTTTGATACAATCCTAAATCTGCTGGACTCCCGCTGGATTCTCGCTGGGTTCTTAGATTCTTAGGATTCTATTGGATTCTTCCTAGGTTCTCTTGCTAGGCCGGACCTGGAGCTCGTAGTGCCAGAGCTCGGCGGCCGCCTCGCCCTCACTAGGTTATCTCACGGGCTTCTTTTATAATTACTAGCTTCCCTTAAAGAGACTATTTATAGAGCGGACCTGGAGCTCGTAGTGCCAGAGCTCGGCGGCATCCTCGACGCTGTTCTTGACGTCGGCGAAGATGGTGAAGAGGCGCTCGAGGTAGTGGCAGTTGGGCGCCGCGGGGGGGAGGATCGCCCCGCACACCTAAGGGCGAGTTGTTGGGTCAGGTCGAGTTAGTTGGGTACGATAGAGTAGATTATAATTAGGGTACGGGCGGGTCACGTCTAATTCTGGAGTAGGGTAACTAATCAGCGGGGTCCGGGGCCGGGACCAGCGAGGCGCACGCCGGGCCAGGCGCGGTCCTTCGATTAGCTATGGGCCCCCGTCCAAAAGGCTATAGGCTACATAGGATATAGATAAGCTAGATAGAACAGTTGGACCTCGAGTATTGAAGTACTAACTAACTAGTTAGTTGGTTAGTTCGTTAGTTAGTCTAGATCTTAGTCGGCGGGCCGGCCGGGCGCACGTCGAGCCAGGCGCGGTCGAAGTCGCCGCCGAGGCCGCCGACGTCGGCGGGGCGGTCCAGCCCGTGGAAGCGCAGGATCACCTTCGAGTTCGAGGAGTCAGCGGTCAAGGCGAGATTTACGCGGCAGGGCGCAGGCTGGGCGCCGCATCACTAGAAGGCGGGGCGAAGGCAGGGCGTCTTTAACGTTGCTATCCTGTTAGGTACTTTATTCAACTAGGTTCTTTGTTCTGTCACCTTGACGCGGGCGGCGGGGGCGATCTCGTCGGTGCCGCGGAGGAGCGCCGCCTGCTGGAGCATGCGCCCGTGCCGGTTCTCCCCGCTGAACATGTCGTACCTGCCCGGGGAGAGAGTCGGAAAAGAGTAGGCGAAAATGAGATAGATAGATAGATAGATAGATAGATAGAATATATATAGGTTATATAGAGAGTTCTATCTAGAGAGTTCTATCTATCTGTCTTAGATAGATAGAAAGCGAGCGAAAGAAGGGAGCGGGCGGGCGTTTAGATAGAGAGATAAGCAACAGACTGAGTTCTAAGCGATGAGATCACTCATGGTCTTCCTCTTCTGAAACTGGGGTCGGCGCGGGGGCGGGGAGGGGCGCACGGGTTGCCAAACTTGCCGCCGCCGCCGCGCATGAGGCCCTCGAGGGGGAAGAGGACGTCGTCCTGCTGCACGGCGACGACCCGCCGCAGCCGCTTGTCCACGAAGTCCCGCAGCATCAGCTCTGCGGGGGAGGAGATGAGAGGGGGGGGGGAGGGGGGTCTGTGCGAGATTCATTTGTTTGGAGCTAGATAGGTTCTTGATAAATAGATAGAGGAACGTGCTGCGCTACATTCCTTATTATAATAATGACACTTTAGGTTGGCGGGGAAGGAGGGAGGGGCGGGGCGCGCCGTTGGAGGAGGTGCGGTTGTCGCCGAGGAGGACGTTCACGGGGTTGAACTCCTGCAGCAGCCGCTCCATCTGCGCGTGCGCTCCCCGAGGGCGAATTCGAACGGGGTCCAAGGTCAGAGGGAGGAGGTCCGAGGGGCCGCGCGCGCGGGTCGGGCCGGGCCGGGCCGGGCCGGGTGCAGGCGCGAAGGAAGCTAAGAAATAAAACCAAAGCTAAGGGCAAGGTATAAGTCCACGGAGGTCAGGAGGAGGAGGAGGAGGAGGAGGTCCGAGGGGCCGCATGTGGGCGCTAACAAGGTTAAGAAATCAAAGCGAAGGGCAAGGGCCGTAAGATCCAAGTTCTAAATAGGATCAGATAGGACCCGAAGGGCGCACGTTCGAGCGGTCGCTCCTGCGCTTCTTCTCGATCTGCTCCTTCTGGCTCTCCAGCCGCATCGCCCTGCGAATCGAAGGCGAATCGAAGGCGCCCGCCCAGGGTCACTCATAATCAATGACGCTCGGCGCACGTGTCTATGCTATTACGCTATTATCCTATCCTCTAATGTTATGCTATTAGGCCGCGCGCGCGCCCGCGCGCACGTGTGCTCGGTGCGGAGGAGGCGGATGACCATCTTGGCGGACATGGCGCCGAGGAGGCCCATCCCCGCCACCGCGAGCGCGATCGCGAGCAGCCGCGCCACGATGTTCACGGGGACGATGTCCCCGTACCCGATCGTGCACACTGCGAACGAAGCTTAAGCGTGGGAAGAGGCGCGTCGAGAAGGGGGGCCGCGGCCCGAGCCCGAGCCCCCGCGGCGAGCTCGGGCTCGGGCTCGAGCGCGCGACAAAAGCGCGCACGGGTGACGAAGGAGAACCAGAAGACGTTGGAGATGTCCTCGAAGGCCGGCGTCGAGTCCTGCGCGCGCGCGCGGGGTCAGCAGAGGGCGAGATCCGAGGTCTGAAGGCCGGGCCCTGGACCCTAGGGTGGGCAGGCGGGCGGGCGGGCGGAATACACTAGGGCAACGAAGCACTAGACCTAGATCTAGATCTCTTTGGGTGCGGGGAAGAAGCTCCGGGGCGGGCGGGCTTCAGGAAGCCTCTAAGGATTCTAAGGATTTAAAGCTTCTAGGCAATAAGATGGGCGTCCGAGTTCTTTCTTTCTTTCTCTCTTTCTTCGGGCTCTCGCCTGCTCGAGGATCTTGATCCATATGGAGACGAGGACGATGAGGAGGGAGGTGAGGATGGAGAGGAACGCCATCGGCCGCTCCATCAGCAGCAGGATGAAGAAGTTCTGATGAAGGAGGAGGCGAGGAGTGAGATGAGGAGGAGGAGGAGGGGGGGACGTCGGACCTGGTGGGTGAGGCGGCGGTAGAGGCGCATGACGCGGACGACCTTGAGGATGCGCAGGATCCGCATGATCCGCCCCAGGCCTGCAGGCAAAGGAGCGCGAGTCAGGATCTCTACAGTTCTTCTACAGATTCTTGCGGCGTTGCGAGATTTTATTTTCAGTGCGCACGCATGAGGACGGCGAACTGGAGGACTCCGACCGTCGTGCTGCGCGCGGGGCGGTTTCTGCGGGGGCGGGGGGGGGGGGGGGGGGGGTACGGGGCACGCACACGGCGGGGATGTCGGTGATGAGGGAGGGGATGTCGTACCAGTTGGCGCGGAGGAACTTGAAGACGGAGGGGTACAGCTCGCGGTCGCGGTACACGCAGCGCATGACAAGGTCCACCGCGAAGAGGCTTGTCGAGACGAAGTCGAACCTGCGCCCTCCCGGTCGGTGCGCGCGGGCGGGTAGGGAAGGGTGGAGGGGGGGGGGGAGGAGGGGGGGAAGGGGGGGGAAGAAGGGGGGGGAGGAAAGTGGAGCGCATCGTAAGAAGAAGCTCATTGGGTTCTTAGTGGACTCGTAATGGTTCGCTAGGCGACTTCGCTTGGGCCGGCTCGGTCCGGTCCCCGCGGGGCCGGGAGGGGAGGGGAGGGGTACCGCACCACATGAGGATGCGCTGCTGCTTCGGGGGGAGGGGGGACTGCAAGGGAACGTGTCTCGGCGGAAAGGAACGGGGTACGGGTGACGGGGGGGGGAGGGGGGGGTAGAGCGCACGGCGTTGTAGAGGGGTATGATGGCGATGATGACGGATACGAACACGAGGAGGAGGACCAGGGCCTGGCGTTGGGGGAGGCGTCAGCTCTAATTCTGAGAAGGGGGCGGGGGGGGCGGGGGTGTACCTGGCAGATCCAGGCCACGGCGTCCCAGCGGGACTGGAAGAGGGGTACCGAGCGGGCGATCTCCTCCGCCTTGGCCCGCAGCTCGGGCTCCGACTGCGCGGGCGAGCGGGGCGGGATCGATGTCAGATCAGCGCTGCCGCGTCCACAGCTAATGGGAGAATGACTCTAGTGAGAACACAAGAATGCGCACCGTGGAGACGACGGAGGTGCGGCGGCCGCCGATGCTCGAGGAGCCGTCCGTGACCGAGTAGCCGGCGCTCGACCGCGAGTCGTCGTCGTCCCCGCGGCTCCGCCCGTAGCGCGAGTTGCTGCGAGGCCGCCCCCTCCGATCAGATTCTCATCGATTAGCCTCTCACTGGACTCCTATTATCGTGAGGACTCTCAGGACCGCATGCGCGTGGACTCGGACGGGGGGGGGGGGGGGGGGGGGGGGGGGGGGGTGTCGAGGGGCGGCGGCCCGCCCCATTGGGCTCTTCTTAGCCTTTTCGTCGGCCCCTCTACGATTCTGATCTGGGGCCGGGGGCTGTCTGGAGCTCGCCTGGAGCGGTCGGTCCATGTCATGGAGGAGGCGAGGGTCGAGGAGCGGCGGTCCCGGGCCACGCGCGCCGCCAGGTCCGCCTCCGCCTGCTTGCGCTGCGGAATGCACAATAAGAATCTATAAGAATAAGAATCCGATCGAATCCGATCGTAAGGATCTAGCTCTAGAGTATATAAGAATCTGACGGTAAGAGCTCTAGCTCTGCTTCCGCGGCGGGGCACATAAGAATCCGATAGTAGAATCTAATCTGATCTGATAGTAAGAATCTAATGATAGTGAAAGCTCTAGCTCTAGCTCTAGACGCGGCGGCGCCCCCCGCCTGCTCCCGCTGCGGGAGGCGGTCGGAGGGGCGGCAGGGCGGTCGGAGGGGCGGGCGGGCGGGCGGGCGGGCGCCGACGCGTCAGCGGGGCCGGAGGCGGGGGCAGGGGCGGAGGAGACTATTAGTTAGATTGCACTATCTCATTTTAAGCTCGTTACCTTGCGGAAAGAGCGCTCGAAGAAGAAGTAGAGCTTTTATGGAGCTCTTACTATCAGATTCTCATGCAATATAGAGCTAGATAGAGCTCTAGAGCTCTTATTATCAGATTCTCATGCATTCTAGAGCTAGATAGAGCTCTAGAGCTCTTATTATCAGTTTCTTATATATAGTTACCTTGCGGAAGGAGCGCTCGAAGAAGAAGTAGACGGCGACGCCGGAGACGAGGAGGGACATGAAGAGGCCGTAGGCGATGTACAGCACCACGTTGTCGTCCATGCACGCCCCTGCGGTAGATAGATCGGAGTCGGCGAGGCCGGGCGTCAGTAGCGGGCCCAGGGAGCTGATCGGGGCTTCTGCTCGATGCCTAGGAACAGCTAGCTGGCTAGGAAGCCTTCATAGCGCACCGCGGGTCGGGGAGGTGACGCAGGGCCCGGAGGCCTCGATGATGTCGGCGTCGTCGGCGATGCCGTCGTTGTCCGAGTCCCACGCCGAGTCCCCGTTCAGCGGGAACGCGTCGTTCGCGTCTGGTGCGCCGCGCCGCTCGTTCGTGAGGAGAGGAGGAGAGGAGGAGGGAGAGGGAGGAGGGAGCGGGGGCGGGGGCGGGGGCGGCCGTGAGCTAGCTAGCGTGCTTGCTTGTTTGATGAGAGGCGGGTTGGCTAGGCTTTGGCTTTTTCTTCTTCGAGTCCAGGGGAATGGGACTAGGCGGTGGCTGGGCAACGGGGGCTGCGGGTAGGCCAGTCTATGGTTTCTAGGCTATGGGGGAGGGGGACAGCCGTGCGCTCGCTTGCTTGTTTGGTGAGAGGCGGTCTAGGCTACGGTTTCTAAACTATAATTTCTAGCTATAGGCTATGGGGAAGGCGGGCGGTCGTTCTCGGGCGGTCGTTCTCGGGCGGGGGGGCGGGCGGGTCTAGGCTACGGTTTCTAGGCTATAGTTTCTAGGCTATCTGGAAGGCGGGCGGTCGTTCTCGGGCGGTCGTTCTCTAGGCTACGGTTTCTAAGCTATAGTTTCTAGGCTAGTTTTTTATTAATACCTGAACAAATTTATATAGTTTCTATTTTATATAGTTTCTAGGCTATCTGGAGGGCGCCCGGGCGCACCGAAGACGCGATCGTTGTCCTTGTCGAGGTCGAGGCGGTAGAGGGTGCCCCGGCCCCCCGGCACCGCCCCCGGCGCCTCCGCGCTCCCGTCCGCCTGAGGGGAGGGGTGGGGAGGCGGCGTTAGGGGGCGGGCGCAGGCGAGTTGTGAAGGAGCCCCGGCGCCGGACGCGGCCTAAAGCGTTAAGAGGCTTGAACACTTTCCGACTTAGTGCATCTTATAAGCCTCTTAGTTTTCCGGTTATTAAAGGGCACCTGTGCGAAGAGGAGTATGTCCTTGTAGAGGGCGGCGGCGAGCGGGTAGGGCGCCGCCGGCAGCGCCACGCAGTGCGCCTCGAACCAGGGGTCCTCCGGCGTCCCGGCGTACTTGATGAGGTGCAGGGCCCACGAAGTGGAGGAGGAGGAGGGGGTAGAGGAGGGTGATGGGGCCCAGTACAGGAACCCGTCTTCGGAGCAGTCGCCCAGGACTAGGGGGCCGGGCCCCTCCGTCCCGGGGGCCTCGCGCCACGTCCCGTCGACGAGGCTCCGCGTGCGCAGCGCGTAGCCCGAGCCGCCGGGGCGCGAGACGACGACGGCGATTCGCCCCCCCGAGATGGCGGCGCCGTGGAGGATCGTGAAGGGGCCGCGGGACCACTCGGCCGGGCGGACGGCGGCGCGCTCCTTGGCGGGGAAGGAGAGGAGGTGGATGACGACGTCGTCGGCGGGGCCCTGGGGCGTCAGGAGCCAGTCCGGGTCCAGCGCCAGCGGCCGCCGCGTCTCCAGCCACATCGCCCGGCACCCGGCTGCGCTCAAGCTTGAGCTTGAGCTCAAGCTTCCGGGACGCTCTCTAAGGGCGGGCGGGACGCACCGGGGCCGATGGCGATGGAGGGGGAGAAGTAGGAGGAGGAGGAGGAGGAAGAGGAGCGGGCGGGGGGGGCCGCGGCCGCGGGGTCGCCCCCCACGAGCTCGGCCGAGCGGGTGCGGAGGTAGTAGACCCACACGGACGAGGCGTTCGTCGCCGGGTCGTGCTCCCGGTAGGTCACGTACCGCTCGCAGAAGGAGGGCTCCAGGCGGTGCACGCGCCGCTGGGACGCTGCAGGGAGCGACAGCTGCGGAGGCGGGCGTCGGCTGGGGCGGGGCGGGGCGGGGCGGGGCGGGGCGGGGCGCACGGGGACGAAGGAGAGCGTCGCCGTGTCGAACAGCTGCAGGTCGTACCTTGCGAACGAAGTGAGGCGACGCGGGGCGCGGGCTGAGAAGGGAGGGAGGGGGGGAGGAGGGGGGGGCACCAGCAGCCGGCCGCGGCGGGGGCGGAGCGGTCGCAGTCGACCCAGACGGCGTAGTGCGAGTCGTCGGCGTGGAGGTGCATGGGCGCCGCGCCGGCCTGGAAGAGCGCGAGCGCGTTCTCGGGGTAGACCTGCCGGTACATATCCTCGGGCGACGTGCCCACGCCCTCGAAGATCGAGAAGAGGCTTCCCCGCAGCGAGCGAGAGAGTTCGTCCCACGAGGCGTACACGCCCCCGAAGCTGCGGCCGGCGGCCGTCAGCCACCGGAGGCGCGCGCGGGGCCCGCAGAGCGGAGCGGCAGGCGCTGCTCGGGCGCAGGCGCACCCTTGCTGGCGAACGGCGATGGGCATTGGATCGCCGTCCTGATCCACATCCCTATAGTACACGGACTCGTTCATGAAGCGGAGGGAGAGTTCTGCGGGCGCCCGGTGGCGGTAGAGCCGTGAGGCTCAGCGCGCGCGGGGCCGGCCGGGCGGGGCGCCCTCCCGCTTCACCTTTGCGGAAAGGGGAGAGCGGGACTGATGAGATGGCTGCGGCGGACTTGATTGGGGTTGCGAGCGCCACGGGATTGTAGCGGCTCTGGCCGCGGGGGTGTCAGAGGGAGCGCTAGCGGGCTAAGCTACGAGACCAGGGTGCGCACTGCATCCAGCTGGAGGGAGCACGCGGGCAGACTTTGACCCGCGGCGCTAACTAAACAGGCGATGAGGGAGAGGCCGACGAGCAAGACCACGTGCTTAGTGTCTGCTTCTGCCCTCCGCCGCCGCTTGCGGACGCCGGGCGCCATCTTTGCTCAAATTCGCACGTACCCCTAGGCCACCTGACTCGGACCTTTGCCGACAGGTACCAGGCCAACCCTGCCGTGACGTGCGAAGTTGCTGGAGCCAGGCCGCTTGCTGCTAGCACAGTCGCAGCATGTGGCAAGCTCTGGGTCACAACCCTTCCGCCCTCAGGCGAACGCTCGGTCCGAGGAATGTCAGCGAGCAGCGAGCTTGAAGAGCTGCGGCGCGAGAACACGCGATTTCAGGAGCTCTATCTCAGCGCCGTGACTGGGAAGGCCGTCCGAATCGCAGCCGTCCAGACGGACAACATTCCGATCCATAGAAAGCGAAGCCGGAGGGAGTTCGAGGATGGCGCGATGCCGCAAGAGAGCGAAGGCGTGATGCAGGAGCTTCGCGTCTCGCTCGCCCGCGCGCGAAATCAGCTGGCCGCGGAGAAAATCCTCCCGCAGCGAGTGTTCGCGTACGCGGTCCAGATCCCCGCGGCGCTGCGGTGCGTCGACCGTGGACCGGCTTTTCGAGACCACGTACGCGGCTGACGCCGACCACGTGCACATGCACGCAGACCTCAGCAACAGGCGAAGGCGAGCGCTGCATCGCAGACAGACGGCACGGATGAGCCGCGCGGAGAAAGGGAAGAACTGCTCAATGAGTTGCGCGCGACGGAGCGCGCGCGCCGCGACTGCATGTGGCGGCGGACGGGCGTCTTCTGCGCGCTCGTGGCGGGAGACGAGGAAGAGCCGGCGCCGGCCGCACTGTCCGATGACGTCCTGCTGCGCGTCTTCGAGCTGATCGTGGAGGTCCGCGCCCGCGAACTCGAACCAGCCGCTCTCTCCATCGCCTGCCGCTGCCGCGCCTGAGATCGCATCCGCGATCGAACTCGCAGAGAGGGGAGGCGGCTGGGGCGCTGCTGGAGGCGCACCGATTCCTCTGCTCGGCGATGCGTGTCTCCCGCCGCTGGCGCCGCCTCGCCTCGCACCCCTGCCTGTGGTCCACGTTTCACCTCCGGTGCGCGCGCCCGCCGGGCCCGCCCGCCCTCGCGTGTCCCCGAGGCCTGCTCCCGTCTCATCGCCTTGCGCAGCGTGCACGCGCTGCAGCTGCCGTGGTCCTCCCACGCGCTCGCGGTGCTGCCGCGGTTCGCCTCCCTGTCTCACCTGAGCCTGGACGTCGTGGTCGGGGACGGCGGCGGCCGGCGCATCAACACGCGCGTCGATGAGGAGGCCACGCGAAGCCTTGCCGCCCTCTCCGGCCCCAACGGAGACGGCACGGGGCCGCCCCCGCTCCCCAGCGTCCGCAGCCTGAACCTCCGCATCTTCACGGTGCACGCGCCCGTCCTCGCGCCTCGCGTCATTCCGCGAGCATTCTGACCAAGCGTGGCACCACCTAGACGGATAGAAGCTTTCTCGTTGTGGAACCGGTACCCGGCTTGGCGTCGGCATCGGCGCGTGGAGGCTGCCCCCATGGTCAGCAGCTTCTGCCCTGGATTCCGGCGTGTACCCAGGCGGAACTGGAGGTTGCCGTGGGCCCACGCCCCTGCGATCCAGGCACGATGGTCTTCAGCCACACCGGTTCGAACAATCCGGGCTCGGATCCCGCGCGCGCCGAAATCCGCCGCAGTGGCTCAGCTGCGCGTCGCGGACCGCTTCCCGGGGCTGCGGCGCCTCTCGCTGCCCGTGGCCGGGTACCGCGCCGGCTATGCATGCGCGCCCGCCGTCGCCGTCCGCCTTGGCGCCGCATCCAGCGGCGTGGAGCGGTGCGCGCAGGCCTTTTCGCCCCCCGCCGCCGCAGCCTCCGCCTCCGCCGACCGCCCTCTCCCGCCCGCAGGCTCGACGTGCACGTACCCCTCGGATCGGTCCACGCTCGTGACATCACGGCCTTCCGCCACGCGGTCCGCTCTAACCCCCCTCCCCCGATTCTCCCCTAGTCGTATTCACGTGTACCCCCCTGCAGTTTCCGCGGCTGCGGCACCTTGGGGGCGCCTCGGCGCGGGGAGCGCAGGGGCTCGAACAGGTCCTGGCCCTCCTGGCTCCCCGCGACGAGCCGGCGGCGGGGCCGTCGGCGCCGTCGGCGCCGGCGCCGCACGCGGAGCTGGGGACCCTCGAGCTCATCTGCGTCGGCTTCGACGAGGAGGCGTCCCGGCGGCTCCTTCGATCCTGCCTCGAGCGCGCCCGGCCCCGCGCCCTCCGCCTCACCGCCTGCGCCGCCCCCCGCCGCCTCGGCGCCTCCCTCGGCCCCTCCGTCCAGTGAGCCGCGATGATCACGTACCCCCGGCCACCGCCCTTGACACCGGTACCCCCCTTGCAGGGCGCTCTCGCTGGGTCCGGGTACCCTCGCCCGCCTGCAGCCCGAGGACCTCCCCTGGCTCGCCGTTGCGGTGTACCCGGACCCCCCCCCCCCACCCCCCCCGTCGACCCGACGCGTACCCCGCAGAAGGCCCGGCCTCGGTCCGCGAGCCGACCCTCGAGTTCGAACCCCTGGTACTGTGCGCGTAGCGCCCCGGCCCAGCTGGCCCCGGTGCCCAGCTTTTGATCTCATTTTGCCCGCACTAGGTACGACCCGGGGGCGGCTCGGCGGCTCGGAGAGGCGGCGGCGGTCCTCCCCGGGCTCCGTCGGCTCGTCGTGCGGGGCACCCGCGGCGCCGGCGCCGGCGCCGGCTCCGCGCTCCTCGGCGGCGCCGCCCACCTGGCCGCCCTGCGCGCCGGCCGCGGCCTCGGCCCCCTCGAGATAAGCGAGGAGCGCGGGTTCGCGGGAGCCGGAGCTGCAGCCGCGGGCGAAGCGTGGCCCGAGCGCCCGCCGGGGGCGCCCTTCCTCGTGGCGCGTCCGCGTCCGGCGCATCCGGTCATTGATTTGGACGCGTACGACGGCGACGGGCCTCTGCTGGGGATTCTCGACGACGCCTTTATAGAGGCCGTCGTAGATCTCGAGCCCGATGACCCGTTTATGGTGGCTCTAAATCTAGATCTGTAGTTCCTCCGGGATCCCCGGCCGCGGCCGGGCCGGGCCGGGCGGGCCGGGCCGGGCGGGCTGGATCATAATCGATATCATGATCATGACACGCCACTGCGCGTGGGAGGCGCGATGCGCGATATCGCGCTACACTGCGGAAGGCGCGGCTTAGGCGCCGGCAGCGCTTTAAATTTCGCCACCCGTCGACGTCTATCATAGTATTAGGTATAGCTACATGTCATGTCGCAAAATTCCGTGCTCGTTCTCCTTATTCGCTGCGTCCCCGTGCTCCTCGTCGTTCTAGTGTGACTAGTACTTCTGCGTCGACGTCCTTGAGCTTTTCTACTCCTTCTCCTCGTATGCCATACCAGGCCCCGGGCCCACCCCCCTTGAAGTAGGGGTATAGAAATTTTTTGGACCCGCACCAGGGCTGTCTAAGGCATCAGGGGGGCCCCCCCTCGCCTCTGCTATTTTTAGTGCTGTATAACAGTCGTGTCTAAATCCTGTCGATCGCGACCAAGACGGGTACCAGGGCCCCCAGGCTGCCCGAGGGGGGCGGGGAGGGGATGGAAATTCAGCATCTGGGGCCCCCGGCAGCTCTAGTGCAGAGCGCTCGCGCAGCGCCTCGCACAGGGCCCAGGCCCCCCAGCGATTCCAGAGTCAGATCAAATTTGATCTGATCCCATCCGGGCGGGAGCCGATGGAGAAGGGACCCAGCTAGATTCGAACCCCGTCGTGGCAGACGGCCGGGATGCAGGCTTAAAGGAAGGCCGGACGGGGCAGGAAAAGATTTTTTTTTTGAGTTTTCCGTAGTTTATTAGGGGACAGAGCCCCTGGTACACAAAAAACATCGTTTTCTGTCTACCCTAGGCCTAGGTCTACCCTAGGCCAACTAATATACTTTAGCCTAGTCTACTCCCCACTATTGGGTCTCCGACTAGGCGCCCCAAGGGCTAAACCCTATTGCGAGCCCCACCCCCTCTACCCTTGAGGCGGCTCTCTTGGAGCCTCCCCCCGCGACGGGCCCGGGCCGGTCACGATGGGGTGGGGTAGAGAGGTGGCAGGGGGCTGGGGCCGGGGAGATTGTTGGGCTGGCAAGCTCAGGGTTTAAAGCCAAGCGGCGAAATACCAAAGATGAGAAGAGAGAGGAGGAGATCTCCGCGGTGGTACATCGCGTGTTCCCGTGCAGGACAGAGAAGCGGGCGTGGAAGGCGGAGGAGGCGGCGGTGTCGGTGGAGCGACAGGGAGCAGATGGGACAGGTTGCTGGGGGGGCGAGATGGGGAGGGTGCAGCTGAAGGGCCCGTTTCGAGAAGGGGAAGGGTGGGGGAGGGGGGGGTGCGGGGGAGGAGGCTGGGGCGAGGGCCGGGCCTCTTCGGTGGGGAGGGCGGGGCGGCGGCCGGTCTTGTGGGGGAGGCCGGTCTTGAGGTTCGGGAAGAGGCTCGGGCACAGCTGATGCGGCTGCGGGCGGCGCTCCGTCCCGCCGCTGGGCGTGACCGTGATCAGCAGCAGGGGTGGAGGAAGCTGCTGCAGCTGTTCTAGATCTGCGGGGGCGAGGTCCGGGTCCGGAATTATTGCCTCGGGCTGCACGGAATCCCGCCGACTCTTGAATTTCTCGAAGGAGGCGCGGGCGTCGCGTCCGCACTGTTGCCATGCCATCGGCTTGTGCCGCTGGTGGGTCAGGCGGGGGCACTTGTGCCGGCGGACTATCCTGTGGACTCTGGGGCCTGGCTATAGGTGAGCTCGAGATCGGCCAGGGGGGCGTCGTGGAGGTCGGGTTGGCTGCAGGTCTGGCTATAGAGGTGTCGTTGACGACCGACGGGCGCGAGCGGGGCTGGAAGAAGGTACGGATGTCTGCTCGCGAGTGCCAGGCCGCAGGCCTAGGGGCAGTCTGCGCGCTCGGCGGAGCTCGAGGCCGGTATTGGGGTTCCGGCGCGAGCGTGACTATTTTGGGCCTGGATGGGCCTGCAATGGCTTCGTCTTGGGGGGCGCGGTCTGTCTCGCCGGTTTTGGGGGGCGACGGTGGAGCGGTACATTTTCCTTTGCGTTTGTGCTGCGCCAGGGCTTCGGGGGAGGCAGCAGCGTAGCCGCACGTGCAGCTGAGGGGGGCATCCCTCGGCAGTTCTCCCGGAGCCGGCGCAGCCACCGGTATTGCCCGGGGCGGCTCGGGCTGAGATCTAGAGGCGGTGTCCGTGGGCATCTCCGTATTCAGGGCCTGCGAGCCTAGAATCCGAGTAAGAATGAGGCCGCGCCAGGTGGCACAGTTAGACACAGTGCCCGTGAAGGGGGGCGTGTAGGCCGTGAGGTCATGTTCCAAGGCGCGGACAAGCATTTCGGCAAAGGCGCAGACGAAAATCCCGCAGTTAAATCTGTCCTGTTGGGCCGGAATGGGGAATCGGGTGGCTGAGGGGAAGGGCCAGGTGAGAGCATTGTCGGCGCCAGTCAGGGGGCCTGGGGCTTCTCGTTCGCGCTCCATGTTGAGCCATTGAAGGAGGGGCAGGAGTTGACGGCGGGCTGCTGCTGGGCCCGGGAGATTGAATCCATCGTATAATTCAGCACGGCGAGCACGGAGGTGGAGGGCTGCAAGGATCCAGTGGCCCGGGGTGTGGATAGGGAAGAGTAATAGGTCATAGTCAAGGACATTAATTCCGCGCCCGGTGGTGCGACGGCGCAGGCGGGCGCTGCCCGCCGGCGTTATTGTCTGGGGAATAGCGTCATAGAAAGTATGCGGGAAAAGTAAGACGCGGCGGCGGGGGTTTGTTTCTCCGTTCGCAAGAAGGTTTAGTCGGGCGAGGTAGTAGTTAATGACGTCGGCGTTCACCCAGGACGAGCCGTTCAGCGTGGCTAGGTCGTGGAGCGATACGGAAGCACTGCCAAACAGTGCGGCAGGGCCGCTGCGGGCTGCCGGGAGCTCTCGGACTGCGCTGTTGGGCAGAGCGCGGGTAGGGGAACGGCGTACTTGGGCCCAGGCGGCACGTAACGTGGGTGGGGACGGCGGGGCCGGCCACCCTGCATTACTGGCAGAAGTATTGGTGATGCTGTTAGCAGCGTCGGGTCCCGCGGTCGGCCTAGCTACAGGTCTAGGTCTCGGGTTCGAGCTCGGGGCGGCGTTAGGGGGCACTAGTACTGGCGTTGCGGGTATCGCTGTCGTAGGAGGGGCCGTGGCCGGCCACGGTGCTGGGGGAGCAGCGCGAGTTCGAGAGCGGCGCGACTGGCTGACTAATTTGAGGTCTGATGAGAGGGTGAGCTGGCCGTTGGGTATCCGTCGACGCTGGGCTGGGGCTGCCGCGGTCGAGGGGCTCGTGGGCTCGTTCCTCATCCTGGCTGTCATATGCATCGACCTCGCCTGTGAGGGCTCGGCAGGGCGTGAGGGTCGAGATGCATGAGTTTGGCTGCGAGTAATCCCGTGTCGGCGTTGCCAGGACTGGACTTCGCTATTGCGAGCCTTCCAGATTGCTTGAGTGTAGTCTAGGATGGTGGCCATAATGGCGTTGGCGCATTTATGCGCCGCCGGTCTACGTACATCTAAGTAAATCAGGGCGGGGATGAGGCTACGCGGGAGTAGGAGCCTGACGGTGTGGCGGGGAGAGTCGCAGGCAAGGTCGGCGAAGAGTTTGCTGCCGAGGCTTTGCCACTGATCGGGCAGGCCATACAGTGGCTGCGTGAGGTGCGGGGGAAGGGGGCCCGGCCGTTGGCGCTGATGCTCTGACCATCCCCAGTTTGCATCGTCAGCCAGCGCAAAGGCCGGGAACAGTTGGCGCAGGAGCAGTCCGTCCTGGCGCAGGGCCGGGGGCAGCTTATAGGCTGGGTCGCCAGCTGCCGCCGCGTCGACTGCAGTTTTTAGGCGTTGAGAAGATATGGTTTCATACAATAGGTTGAATATCTTAGTTTGGGTCTCGATACGGAGGGTGCGTGTTGCTGGGCAGAGACCAAAGGCATGGTCGTGGGTTTCAGGCGTCCCGCTAACGATAGGGGGGGGCCGCGGTGCATGGCGTGCGTTTCGTGCGGCCGAGGTGCCGTCGCCGGTGGGGCCGTTCCGGACCCCACCGTTTTCCTCGGGGTCAGATGCAGGCGGTTGCCATGGCGGGGCTGGGGTGGGCCGGCCGTCCAGGCCTAGCACTGACGCGCATCCTGAGCGGACACAGAGTCCAGTTGGATTTATTGCACTGTAGAGATGGGGGGCGTCCCGGGCACGTTCACGCATGAGGGGTGCGAGTCCGGAACTGAATTTTGTGATTTGAGCAAGCCTCGCATTCAGGGGGTGCGATGCATCGCGGGAGAGCCCTTTCTTGCGGTATTCGCGGGCGAGGCGCGCACGGTCTACCGGACTGCCCAAATGGCATTTTTCGGTTGCAAGGAGACGGGCGAAGTTCCGGAATTCGCACGTATTTTTAACGTGTGCTCGCGGGTCAGACTCGACTCTGTAGACTCTGCGAGTGTCGTAGTTCTCGTTCCAGCAGCGCGGGGGCGAAAATAATAGGACCATGTCAAATCCGCCAGGGGGGAAGACCGGCTCTCGGCGGGCATGCCACGCGCGTTTTGATGCAACTGTTGCTGCCGGGGACGGGTCTTCGGGGTCAGATTGCCAAGCTGCTTCCTCAGGGTCAGCCCAGGCAGAAAGGTCTCGGCCGTCAAGTGCCTGCCGGGAGAGGTCTGCGCTGGGGTGCAGAGCCAGTGCCGCAGCAGCTAGGCGGTCGGCTCGTGCGTTGTCCCGATCAAATGCGCGGTTTGGAACCCTTTCTTCTTCCACCAGCAGGGGCAGGCGCGGTAGTCTTGGTTCATGCAGACCTAGTGCAGCCCGGGCTTCGCGCCGCCTCTGTCGTTCTGCTCGCCTGGAGGCACGAGACGCTTGCTGCATTTGGTGGACGGCTCGGCGGGCGTTCCGACGGTGGATATGGGCAGTGCCCGCGCGGAGGTGTTCGGAGATATAGTTGTAGGCTCCGGTTAACGGGTTCGCGCGCCCTTCGTATACTCCCGTGCCAGGGCCATATAGAGCTATCAGTTCCGCCTCCGTAGGTTCGGGAGCGACCGGGTCGCGGTCAGAAAGGTAAGATACGTATGAGTCTGCGTCTGATTCCGAGTCGTGGTCGGCCATGTCAGCGGGGGCGGCAGCCGGGCGCGGGCGGCGCCGAGTTATATATTCTTTCTGGTGGGCTTTGACTTTGACAAGACGTTCTTCGTATAGCATTCTGTCGGGTGCCACGGCACTTGCTAGTGCGAGCCGAATGCGCTGCACCTCAGCATACGCTTTAAGGTGGTGGGAGTACGAGGCTCGGATGCAGCTGCGAAGGGTGGCGGTGGCGCGATGCGAGACGTACTTGGAGTAGTCCGCCATTGCGGTAAAGCTGTCAGTTTTCACTGTGCAGCCTTCGGGAGAGAGCAGCAGGGCGGACAGGACGGCGAGGAGCTCGCCTTTGTTATTGTTCACTGTGCCAGGGCACGGGGCTACGAAAAAATCGCTGCCGTCGGTCGGGATGGCGTCTGCAAGGCCGCGAAGTTTCGCTACCTGGTCAGTATCGACGCCGATTGTGCCCAGCCGGTCAGCTAATGCGTGAATTTGTTGGCGGAGGGCTACGCCTCGCTGCGTGCGGGCAGCTTCGTCAGCTAGTGAGGCCGGGTTGCTCTCACGGGGCCAGACGCCAGCGTAGGCCGTGAGTGCAGCTTCTGAAGCGGCGTCCATGGTGCTGGCATCCGTGGCTGCGAGTCGGCGCTCGCGGTCAAGCGGGAGAGAGGTGCGGCCGAGCTCCGCGGCAATCAGGTTCCAAAATGGGTCAGCAAAATCTGACGAGGGGATGCAGAAGTCGCTCAGCTGACGGCGTTGGGGATAGGCCCGAGGCGCTGTCGGCGGGGGGACGGTCCCAGGGTCCCGAGCGGCGACTCCGTCTGGCCGCTGGGGCGCCTCGTGATCATCTGGATCGTAATTCCAGTCCTGTTCCCACGGGGGGAGGAAGTGAGTATCACGGAACTCGGGCCACCACGTTATTTTATCTTCAAGGAAAATGCGAGCATGCTCGGCAACACGGCCTGACCGCGACTCGGGGACCAGGCTCTGAAGTCGGGCGGGGTAGATATAGGCTGTGTCTTCGGTCCAGCGGCACCGTTGGGAGGCCGGGTCTGAGTGGTCACATGCGCGGCGGAGAGCCTCTGCTTCCGGCGTTTTCGCTGTGAAGCGGCTGTCGCATTCTTTGGGATCCATTATGCAGCGGAAGAAGGAGACGGGTTCACCAGTGGTGTCATAGATGTGGTCCTCTCGGTCGTCCTGGCCTTTGTCACGGCGGACCCAGTGTTCGAGCTCAACGAGGACGCGTTCTCTGCCGTCGTCGGCGTCAGTTGTCCGTCGAATATTGCAGATGCGCCCTAGGTACGCCTCCGTTGTCCAAACGAAGCCACCTATTTTATATGGGGGCGAGAGCAGGCCGGATTCAAGAAGGGTACGTTGGGCCGGTGTTGCGCGGTTGTCTAAATTTTGCGCAGGCTGCAGGTGCATGGGGAAGCGGAGACGACGTGGGATGGCCCGCGGGCCGACGGGCTGACATATTGCTCGAGTGAACGACGGGAACCAGGAGGGAGGTCTGCTGAGTCGCTGCTTGATTTTCCCGCTGCCCCATAAGCTAGTCCAGTCTAGCACACTCACGCCGTCGGGCCCCGTGACGTCAGCAGCTGTGAGGATATCGTGGCGCCAAAGGAATGGTGCAGCCTCGCGCATAAGGCGCGGGGGGAGCAGTGTTGTGAGCACAAAGCGGCGTTCGAGCTGCGGGTGAGGCAGGGCCGGCACGAGATATTCTTTTCCTGAGTCGAGTTTGTAGCCGGCGCGGGTCAGATTTCGCGCTACAGCTAGTGCAAAGTTGTCTCTGTATGCTGCGGGGCCCAGCTGTAAGTTGGGGTAGCAGTATGGGGGGAGGGGCAGCCCAAATTGCTCCTGAGCTGCGAATATTCGGTGTGTTATATACGGGAGGAGCAAGGGGTGGTTCGTCCGGATAGTTTCATCAAGCACATGAATAGCGAGCTGCTCATCCTCCGTTCGTTTGAGGCCGTAGAAGCCTCGGCTCCACATGAGCGCGTTGGGCGTGGACCCCCGCAGCCGGGCATGGTGCTTAGTGAGCGTCATCCAGAGGGTGTCAAGCTGGGCACATTGTCTCTCAGTAAAGGAGACAATCTTGCAGGCGTAAGTGACGCGAGGAAGAAGAACGCTATTTACAATGTATATCGTCTCTTTGGCGGTGAGTTTCTTACGACGTAGGATCGCGCAGGCGGCACGAGCTGTCGAGTAGACAGTCTCGAATTGCCGACGCCAGTCTAGATTTGCTGTCATCCAGACCCCGAGCACCTTGAACGGTTTGTTCGGCTCAAGAACTTTGTCTGCCGGTTCTTTAGCACCGGGCGGACCTAGTAGCGGCGCAGACGGGCGTGGGGAGACATTGTTGTAAGTGAATTCAGTTTTCTTCGCATTCAGGGCGATGTCATGTATCCAGAAAAATTCGGAGGCTAGGTCTGCGTGCAGCTGGATGCCCCGGGCCGTACCGCTAATAAGTACGGTGTCGTCTGCGTATGCTTGCCCCGGCGAGGTCACCCGAGGCAGGCGCGCTCTCAAGCGCCGAGTGGGCGAGGGCAGATTTGCATCCGATGCAGGGGCCGGCGGGCCCATGGAGTAGTGGGTGCCCTCGGCATCGCTGACTTCGCGTAGGGCCGATAGAAATATGTCATAGAAGATAAGCCAGTGGATGGGGGACTCGGTCCCTCCCTGCGGAAGTCCACACTCGACGTCGAAGGGGTCAGTAGGGCCGTACCCGGTCGCAACGGATGCCGTGCGTGACGTGGATATTTGTCTATACAGGGATATGTACCGTTCAGGAATTTTCAGGCGGCGGAGTGCCATTTCCATGCTGGGCCAGCTGACGCTGTCGTAGGCCCTTCGAATATCTAGCAGTAATAGGTAGATCGGTTTCGAGAATTGTTTTGCATCCTCCAGGAGCGCACGCAGCATATAGAGGGGCTCGTCGGTAGACTTGCCCCGTGTGAAGGCAAAGTTTGCTCCCTGTAAAATATTGTGTTTGCTTAGGATGCGCGAGAGTCTGTCGGTGAGGACGGCGGTCACAAGTTTCAGCGTACATTCTTGTAGTGTGATGGGGCGGACATTATCGGGGTGTCCATCCCACTCCCCACCCTTAGGGATGAGACATATATTGCCATGGAGGAGAGGTGTGGGGACGGAGGAGAGTTTCAAGGTCAGATTTACGGTAGTGAGGATGACCTGGCGGCACATCGGGAATAAATTGTCAGGGTTTTGGAGCGGCTCCGGGTCCAGACCCGCTTTGCGCAGTTCCTCGCATGTTTTCTTTGACAGTACCGGGGCCGCCCACAGCATTTTAATCATTTCATGAGAGAAACCCGAGGGTCCCGCTGCACCATTTCGTAGAGAGCCGATAATTCGGTCCAGTTCGGCTTCGCTGGTGGGTTCCATTAGGTACGCATAAATTGCATCATCAATATCCTGGCGCGGGGAGTGGAGCCGGCGCCATATTGAGGCCTCCTGTGCACATGTACTAGGCGGCAGCGCGCCCGGGTCTCTGTTCGCTGTGAGCGGGCTACGTTGCCGTGTCCAGGCGTGCATGTGCTGACGTGCAAACCGTTTTACCTCGTCCGCATTGCTGTAAACCTGGTATTCGCCGTCGTGGCAGAGGGAGAAAGAGGTGATGGGCCTGCGCTCGGGGGCTTCGAGTGTTTGACGAAGATATTGAGCCAGGTCTGTCTTAAACATTCGCTGCGAGCGCTCTCGGTTTGCTTTAATTGTCGATGCTTCGAAGCGTTTAACGTGAGCCTGGACTCTGGTCTCCAGAGCTGAGACCCATGTGACGAAGCTCGGGAAATAGTCAAGCCAGCGCGGCTGCCGAGCCGAGAATGGTGGAGCTACCGGGGGGAGCTGGAGTTTGAGGTAGCTTGGTCTCTTGTCGACGGGCAGTTTATCGATCCGGCGGTTGTGATTGGAAATGGCCTTGCGCAGGTCGGAGAGGGAGTGCCGTATTCGGCGTGGGGTGGGGTCGACGCCATGGCGCGCTGCCTCCCATGCCTTTCGCAGTTCCTGGGACCGTGTGAGGAGGTTGGATTCTGGGCGGCCTCGGCGGGAGAATTTCTGAGGAATTTTCGGGGGAGTGTAGATCCCGAATACTGGCGACTGTCCAAGCTCACGGATATGAGTGAGCGTATATTTGAGGGCTGCATGCAGACGGGCCAGGCGGTCTTCCGGTGGCGAGCTGTCTTCTTCTTCTAGGGAGGCGAGTAGCTCTTGCACACTCGTGGACGCATCCTGGGACGGCTGTCGGAGTCGCTCTTCCAGGAGCTCTTTGAAGCGAATTTTTGTAAGCGACGCTTGGGTTGCGTACTTGAAGCGCGGGGGGCCCGGCGTTCGCAGCGGAGGGCCCTGTTTGCATTCTAT
Organism: Cyanophora paradoxa; assembly: GCA_004431415.1. Classification (NCBI taxonomy): domain Eukaryota; class Glaucocystophyceae; order Cyanophorales; family Cyanophoraceae; genus Cyanophora; species Cyanophora paradoxa. The sequence goes on from QPMI01000537.1 coordinate 27,725, forward strand.
GGCAAGAGCCTTTTTGCTGTATTCAGCGAGGAGCGGGAAGTGGTCCGATGAGAAGGGGGCATTTCTGGGCGACACCTGAGCCGCCCGAAGGGCGTTTTTCGCGACTGGAGAGTTTAGTATGTAGTCAATTCTGGTGGCATGGCGGAGCGTGCCGTCCGGGGCGATACCGCGGGGGTCAGGGTTATCAGGGGCGTCAGGGAAAATAAAGGAGATTTGGTCGTCGGTGCCCATATCTGTCGCGGCGTCTGAGAGATGCCAGTCGTGGAGCAGCTCATGCCACCAGCGGTGATCGGGATCTTGTGCTGTTGCGTACAGCCCCCGTCGGATTTTTCCTGTCGCAGGGCAGAGGCAACTGTTAAGGTCCCCAAGTAGGAAAAAGTGCGCCCGCGGGCGGAGGGCCCAGTCTGCGTACATGTTCAAGCGGAGATATTCTATTATTTTTGCGCTTTCCGTTGATCTCGCAGTACGGCTCTCGCCGGGAGGGAGGTACACGCTGGCAATAAAGATTTGGACGTTATTTGCAAATCGCAGCTCGCAGCCGACCACACGACCAGGCATGGAGTAGGTTTTGAAGCAGTGCTTGGCCATGTTTTCCGAGAGGAAAAGAGCTACGCCGGAGCCGCGAGGGGAGGCTCTTTTTTGGTGGAGTTTTTTCTGAGAGAGACCCGTTTTTTCGCTGTGCGCAGCGGTGTCGGCATGGACGGACGTGAGCATAAGCCCCGTAGTGACGGAGCGCCGCATCGCTCGCACTGTCGCCTGGGTGCAGTTTAATGACTGGACTGCGAGGACACTCAGGCCCCAGTCGCACATATATTTTTGAATCTGCCCGACATGATTAACACTGGAGCACGTGCGGGCGTTCCAGGTCGCTATCCGCCAGTATTGGTTTGAGTCAAACCGGCGGCGTATTATTCCCGATTTGTGTTGGGCGGCGGCAGGCCGGGCGCCAAGGCGATTGTGCGTGAAATGGTCGAGCGGGAACAGCGTTCGGAGCAGCGGGGCGGGGCGGCCGTTAGCAGGGCCAGGAGCACTAGCTGCACTCATTTGATTAAAATGTTGCACTGGCTCCCTCGATCCTCCGGCGCAGGCCGGCGGTTGATTTGGCTGTGCGGGCTGAAGGAGGGTGTAGCGTGCTCAGTGAACCTGGGGCTAGCCCTAGGCCTGTGGCGGGGGCGGGGGGTTGGGGCTGGGCCCTGGGGCCTGAGCTGGTGAGGCGCGTGTCCGTGCGACGCGGCAACCTGTGCATGTAGGGTCGGCAGTACTGCCCCCTGTCCCAGCCAGTGCCGGCGCCGCGGCCGTGATGGAGGGCATGCTCAGGGGGTCCGGAGCGCCGGCGGCTCGGCGTCGGCTGCGGGTGCCAGGAACATCTGGCCCGAGAGCGGAGGTCAGAGTCTTCGGACTCGCGGGTCACACTGTTCCGGGCTCGGGGTTCGAATTCCGGTCCCGTTGTTGCTGTGGCCTGCATGGCTAAGCCGGCACTTACAGCTAGCACTGGTCCGCTCCGGCGGCTCGGGCCGCTCCGGCGGCTCGGGCCGCGGCGCCGGCTGGAGTCGCCTTCGGTGTTGACGTCTGCGCTTGCCGCGGCCGGTCGCGACGGCCGGGGCCGCGGCGGCGCCTGTGGCAAGAATGCGCACAGGCCAGCTTTGGGCCTATAGCTAGGGCGGCCGGCTTTCGGACCCGGTTTGGCGGTTCGTAGATCGGCAGGCTTGTGGGCCCGATTTGGCCGTTCGTGACGGATTGGGTGGTTCGAGATGAATAGGGAAAGGAGCTCGAGGTCGGGCGATCTAGAGCTCGAGAGTTCGATGTTAATTTTAATCGCAGTTGCATGTCGGTCGCCGTCCGGGTAGGCTCGGTCGGGTAGCGTAATTAAAAATATTAATGTGGCATGCCGGGGGTGCCGGCCGCGGCGCCGGCACCGGTGTCGTCTACGTATATATGTATGTGTATATATACCGCTAGGCCTAGGCGCCGGCGTGTACATGTAGTGTCTGGCAGGCCCCACGGCCTGCTGGGGCCGGGTCCTATGGGTAGCGGTTGGTGCTGGCGGGTTATGCTGTCCGGTCAGGTCGGCGGTGCTGTCATAGCTAGACTTGTCTAGGTGTGCTAGCGTGGCTGTCAGGCGTGCGCGTGCCGGCCGGGGCCGGGTCCGCGCTGTTGCTGGGTACGTTGTCCACCCGCGTACCCCCCTCTGCGCATGCATCCCCGTGCGCATGTTCCCCCTTAAATCTATAGCTAGGCTTGCATTTGCGAGGGTGCTGCATATGCATGCGCAGCTGGTGCTGGATGCAATTGTCCGTTGGAGGGGACACTCACGGTGCCGGTTGATTATTATATATATGGACCCGGTCGGCTCATCAGCTGGCGGTGCAGGCTCATCCTCAGGGTCTATGGGATCTTCCCTGCCGTCAGCCGGGCTCCCCATCCGGCTGCCCAGTGAGTTGAGCGGCGCGAATGGGTTGCGGTCCGGCTTTTTTTTTTTTTTGTTTTTGAGTTTTCCGTAGTTTATTAGGGGACAGAGCCCCTGGTACACAAAAAACATCGTTTTCTGTCTACCCTAGGCCTAGGTCTACCCTAGGCCAACTAATATACTTTAGCCTAGTCTACTCCCCACTATTGGGTCTCCGACTAGGCGCCCCAAGGGCTATACCCTATTGCGAGCCCCGCCCCCTCTACCCTTGAGGCGGCTCTCTCGGAGCCTCCCCCCCGCGACGGGCCAGGGCCGGTCACGATGGGGTGGGGTAGAGAGGTGGCAGGGGGCTGGGGCCGGGGAGATTGTTGGGCTGGCAGGCTCAGGGTTTAAAGCCAAGCGGCGAGATCCCAAAGATGAGAAGAGAGAGGAGGAGATCTCCGCGGTGGTACCTCGCGTGTTCCCGTGCAGGACAGAGGAGCGGGCGTGGAAGGCGGTGGAGGTGGCGGTGTCGGTGGAGCGACAGGGAACAGATGGGACAGGTTGCTGGAGGGGCGAGATGGGGAGGGTGGAGCTGGAGAGCCCGTTTCGAGAAGAGGAAGGGTGGAGGAGGGGAGGGTGCGGGGGAGGAGGCTGGGGTGAGGGCCGGGCCTCTTCGGTGGGGAGGGCGGGGCGGCGGCCGGTCTTGTGGGGAGGCCGGTCTTGAGGTTCGGGAAGAGGCTCGGGCACAGCTGATGCGGCTGCGGACGACGCTCCATCCCGCCGCTGGGCGTGACCATGAGCAGCAGCAGGGGTGACGGAAGCTGCTGCAGCTGTTCTAGATCTGCGGGGGCGAGGTCCGGGTCCGGAATTATTGCCTCGGGCTGCACGGAATCCCGCCGACTCTTGAATTTCTCGAAGGAGGCGCGGGCGTCGCGTCCGCACTGTTGCCGTGCCGTCGGCTTGTGCCACTGGTGTGTCAGGCGGGGGCACTTGCGTTGGCGGACTGTCCTTTGGACTCTGGGGCCTAGCTATAGAGGTGTCGCTGACGGCCGACGGGCGCGGGCGGGGTTGGAAGAAGGTGCGGATGTCTGCTCGCGAGTTCCGGGCCGCAGGCCTTGGGGTAGGCTGCGCGCTCAGCGGAGGCCGGTATTGGGGTTCCGGTGCGGGCGTGACTATTTTGGGCCTGGATGGGCCTGCAATGGCTTCATCTTGGGGGGCGCGGTCTGTCTCGCTGGTTTTGGGGGCGACACTGGAGCGGTACATTTTCCTTTGCGTTTGTGCTGCGCCAGGGCTTCGGGGGAGGCAGCAGCGTAACCGCACCGGCAGCTGAGGGGGCATCCCGTGGCAGTTCTCCCGGGGCCAGCGCAGCCACCGGTATTGCCCGGGGCTGCTCGGGCTGGGAGGCGGTGCTCGTGGGCGCCTCCGTATCCAAGGCCTGCGAGCCTAGAATCCGAGAAAGAATGAGGCCGCGCCAGGTGGCGCAGTTAGACACAGTGCCCGTGAAGGAGGGTGTGTAGGCCGTGGGTCATGTTCCAGAGCACGGACAAGTATTTCGGCGAAGGCACAGACGAAAATCCCGCAGTTGAAGCGATCGTTTTGGGCCGGGATGGGGAATCGGGTGGCTGAGGGGAGGGGCCAGGTGAGAGCGTCGTCGGCGCCGGTCGAGGAGCCTAGGGCTGCGCATTCGCGCTCCATGTTGAGCCATTTTAGGAGGGGCAGGAGTTGACGGCGGGCCTCTTCGGGGCCCGGGAGATTGTATCCATCGTATAGTTCAGCACGGCGAGCACGGAGATGGAGGGCTGCAAGGATCCAGTGGCCCGGGGTGTGGATAGGGAAGAGTAATAGGTCATAGTCAAAGACATTAATTCCGCGCCCAGCGGTGCGACGGCGCAGGCGGGCGCTGCCCGCCGGCGTTATTGTCTGGGGAATAGCGGCGTAGAAAGTGTGCGGGAAAAGTAAGACGCGTCGGCGAGGGTTAATTTCTCCGCTCGCAAGAAGGTTTAGTCGGGCAAGGTAGTAGTTGATGACGTCGGCGTTCACCCAGGACGAGCCGTTCAGCGTGGCTAGGTCATGGAGCGATACGGAGGCACTGCCAAACAGTGCAGCGGGGCCGCTGCGGGCTGCCGGGAGCTCTCGGACTGCGCTGTTGGGTAGAGCGCGGGTAGGGGAGCGGCGTACTTGGGCCAGGCGGCACGTAATGCAGGTGGGGACGGCGGAGCCGGCCACCCTGCATTACTGGCATTAATATTGGTGATGCTGTTAGCAGCTGCCGGCCTAGCTACAGGTCTAGGTCTCGGGCTCGAGCTCGGGGCGGCGGTAGGGGGCACCGGCGTTGCGGGTATCGCTGTTGTAGGGGGGCCGTGGCCGGCCACGGTGCTGGGGAGCAGCGCGGGTTCGAGAGCGGCGCGACTGGCTGACTAATTGTAGGTCTGATGAGAGGGTGAGCTGGCCGTTGGGTATCCGTCGACGCGGGGCCGGGGCCACCACGGTCGAGGGGCTCGTGGGCTCATCCCTAATCCTGGCTGGCATCGACCTCGCCGGTGAGGGCTCAGCAGGGCGCGAGGGTCGAGGTGCATGAGTTTGGCGGCGAGTAATCCCGTGTCGGCGTTGCCAGGACTGGACTTCGCTATTGCGAGCCTTCCAGATTGCTTGGGTGTAGTCTATGATGGTGGCCATAATTGCGTTGGCGCATTTAAGCGCCGCCGGTCTACGTACATCTAAGTAAATCAGGGCAGGGATGAGGCTACGAGGAAGGAGGAGCCTGACGGTGTGGCGGGGAGAATCGCAGGCAAGGTCGGCGAAGAGTTTGCTGCCGAGGCTTTGCCACTGATCGGGCAGGCCATAGAGTGGCTGCGTGAGGTGCGAAGGAAGGGGGCCCGGCCGTTGGCGCTGACGCTCTGACCATCCCCAGTTTGCATCGTCAGCCAGTGCAAAGGCCGGGAACAGTTGGCGCAGCAACAGTCCGTCCTGGCGCAGGGCCGGGGGCAGCTTGTAGGCTGGGTCGCCAGCTGCAGCCGCATCGACTGCAGTTTTTAGGCGTTGAGACGATGTGGTTTCGTACAATAGGTTGAATATCTTAGTTTGGGCTTCGATACGGAGGGTGCGTGTTGCTGGGCAGAGACCAAAGGCGTGGTCGTGGGTTTCAGGCGTCCCGCTAACGATAGGGGGGGGCCGCGGTGCCTGGCGTGCGTCTCGTGCGGCCGGGTCGCCGTTGGGGCCGTTCCGGATCCCACCGTCTTCCTCGGGGTCGGACGCAGGCGGCTGCCATGGCGGGGCTGGGGTGGGCCGGCCGTCTGGGCCTAGCACGGACGCGCAGCCTGCGCGAACACAGAGTCCATTTGGATTTATTGCACTATAGAGATGGGGAGCGTCCCGGGCACGTTCACCCATGAGGGGTGCGAGTCCGGAGCTGAATTTCGTGATTTGAGCAAGCCTCGCATTCAGGGGGTGCGATGCATCGCGGGAGAGCCCTTTCTTGCGGTATTCGCGGGCGAGGCGCGCACGGTCGACCGGACTGCCCAAATGGCATTTTTCGGTTGCAAGGAGACGGGAGAAGTTCCGAAATTCGCACGTATTTTTTACGTGTGCTCGCGGGTCAGACTCAACTCTGTAAACTCTACGAGTGTCGTAGTTCTCGTTCCAGCAGCGCGGGGGCGAAAAGAGTAGGACCATGTCAAATCCGCCAGGGGGAAAGACCGGCTCCCGGCGGGCGTGCCACGCGCGTTTTGATGCAACTGTTGCGGCCGGGACGGGTCTTCGGGGTCAGATTGCCAGGCTGCTTCCTCAGGGTCAGCCCAGGAAGAAAGTTCCCGGCCGTCGAGTGCCTGCCGGGAGAGGTCTGCGCTGGGGTGCAGAGCCAGTGCCGCAGCGGCGAGGCGGTCGGCTCGTGCGTTGTCCCGATCAAATGCACGGTTTGGAACCCGTTCTTCTTCCACCAGCAGGGGCAGGCTTGGTAGTCCTGGTGTATGCTGACCTAGCGCAGCCCGGGCTTCGCGCCGCCTCTGTCGTTCTGCTCGCCTGGAGGCACGAGACGCTTGCTGCATTTGGTGGACGGCTCGGCGGGCGTTCCGACGGTGGATGTGGGCAGTGCCCGCGCGAAGGTGCTCGGAGATATAGTTGTAGGCGCCGGTTAGCGGGTTCGCGCGCCCTTCGTATACTCCCGTGCCGGGGCCATATTGAGCTATCAGTTCCGCCTCCGTAGGTTCGGGAGCGACCGGGTCTCGGTCAGAGAGGTAGGATTCGTATGAGTCTGCGTCTGATTCCGAGTCGTGGTCGGCCACTTCAGCGGGGGCGGCAGCCGGGCGCGGGCGGCGCCGAGTTATATATTCTTTCTGGTGGGCTTTGACTTTGACAAGACGTTCTTCGTATAGCATTCTGTCGGGTGCCACGGCCCTTGCTAGTGCAAGCCGGATGCACTGCACCTCAGCATACGCTTTAAGGTGATGGGAGTACGAGGCTCGAATGCAGCTGCGAAGGGTGGCGGTGGCGCGATGCGAGACGTACTTGGAGTAGTCCGCCATTGCGGTAAAGCCATTGCGGTCCGGCTCCAGGGCTGCAGATGTTGTACCCCTGAGCCCTCGGAGGTTGTCACTGTGGCGTCGGCAGAGGGGCCGCTGGTCGGTGCAGCTGGCTGCCGCCGCCACCCAACTCTCGTGCAGCCCAAAATAAAGTTTTTCCCTGGCCTTCCGGGCAGGTGCAGCTGCAGCTCTGTACGTGCAGGGGGCTTCGCGTGCATGCGCTGAGTGCAAAGGGGCTTCGGCGGTTTCTCGGCATCGTCGCCACGCGCATCCTGCGCGTCCCCTCGCCTCCTCGACTCCCCGCAGAGGCGCCGCGCGGCCTCCTGCGGCGGGGCGCGCAGCGGGCGCGCGGGGGGCGCGGGCGGGGCTGCACGGCTCGCTCGGCGGCGGTGGAGGGCGTCGGCGGCGCCCCGGCGTCGTCCCGTCGCCTCCTCGGCTCCCCGCGGCGGCGCCGCGCGGCCTCCTGCGTCGGGGCGCGCGCGGGCTCGGGGGGGCGCGGGCGGGGCTGCACGGGCTCGCTCGGCGGCGGTGGAGGGCGTCGGCGGCGCCCGGCGTCGTCCCGTCGCCTCCTCGGCTCCCCGCGGCGGCGCCGCGCGGCCTCCTGCGTCGGGGCGCGCGGCGGGCTCGGGGGGCGCGGGCGGGGCTGCACGGGCTCGCTCGGCGGCGGTGGAGGGCGTCGGCGGCGCCCCGGCGTCGTCCCTCGCCTCCTCGGCTCCCCGCGGCGGCGCCGCGCGGCCTCCTGCGGCGGGGCGCGCGGCGGGCTCGGGGGGGCGCGGGCGGGGCTGCACGGGCTCGCTCGGCGGCGGTGGAGGGCGTCGGCGGCGCCCCGGCGTCGTCCCGTCGCCTCCTCGGCTCCCCGCGGCGGCGCCGCGCGGCTCCTGCGTCGGGGCGCGCGGCGGGCTCGGGGGGGCGCGGGCGGGGCTGCACGGGCTCGCTCGGCGGCGGTGGAGGGCGTCGGCGGCGCCCCGGCGTCGTCCCGTCGCCTCCTCGGCCCCCGCGGCGGCGCCGCGCGGCCTCCTGCGGCGGGGCGCGCGGCGGGCTCGGGGGGGGCGCGGGCGAGGCTGCACGGGCTCGCTCGGCGGCGGTGGAGGGCGTCGGCGGCGCCCCGGCTTCGTCCCCTCGCCTCCTCGGCTCCCCCGGCGGCGCCGCGCGGCCTCCTGCGGCGGGGCGCGCGGCGGGCTCGAGGGGGCGCGGGCGGGGCTGCACGGGCTCGCTCGGCGGCGGTGGAGGGCGTTGGCGGCGCCCCGGCTTCGTCCCGTCGCCTCCTCGGCTCCCCGCGGCGGCGCCGCGCGGCCTCCTGCGTCGGGGCACGCGGCGGGCTCGGGGGGGCGCGGGCGGGGCTGCACGGGCTCGCTCGGCGGCGGTGGAGGGCGTCGGCGGCGCCCGGCGTCGTCCCGTCGCCTCCTCGGCTCCCCGCGGCGGCGCCGCGCGGCCTCCTGCGTCGGGGCGCGCGGCGGGCTCGGGGGGGCGCGGGCGGGGCTGCACGGGCTCGCTCGGCGGCGGTGGAGGGCGTCGGCGGCGCCCCGGCGTCGTCCCGTCGCCTCCTCGGCTCCCCGCGGCGGCGCCGCGCGGCCTCCTGCGTCGGGGCGCGCGGCGGGCTCGGGGGGGCGCGGGCGGGGCTGCACGGGCTCGCTCGGCGGCGGTGGAGGGCGTCGGCGGCGCCCCGGCGTCGTCCCCTCGCCTCCTCGGCTCCCGCGGCGGCGCCGCGCGGCCTCCTGCGGCGGGGCGCGCGGCGGGCTCGGGGGGGCGCGGGCGGGGCTGCACGGGCTCGCTCGGCGGCGGTGGAGGGCGTCGGCGGCGCCCCGGCGTCGTCCCGTCGCCTCCTCGGCTCCCCGCGGCGGCGCCGCGCGGCCTCCTGCGTCGGGGCGCGCGGCGGGCTCGGGGGGGCGCGGGCGGGGCTGCACGGGCTCGCTCGGCGGCGGTGGAGGGCGTCGGCGGCGCCCCGGCGTCGTCCCGTCGCCTCCTCGGCCCCCGCGGCGGCGCCGCGCGGCCTCCTGCGGCGGGGCGCGCGGCGGGCTCGGGGGGGCGCGGGCGAGGCTGCACGGGCTCGCTCGGCGGCGGTGGAGGGCGTCGGCGGCGCCCCGGCTTCGTCCCCTCGCCTCCTCGGCTCCCCCGGCGGCGCCGCGCGGCCTCCTGCGGCGGGGCGCGCGGCGGGCTCGAGGGGGCGCGGGCGGGGCTGCACGGGCTCGCTCGGCGGCGGTGGAGGGCGTTGGCGGCGCCCCGGCTTCGTCCCGTCGCCTCCTCGGCTCCCCGCGGCGGCGCCGCGCGGCCTCCTGCGGCGGGGCGCGCGGCGGGCTCGGGAGGGCGCGGGCGGGGCTGCACGGGCTCGCTCGGCGGCGGTGGAGGGCGTCGGCGGCGCCCCGGCGTCGTCCCTCGCCTCCTCGGCCCCCGCGGCGGCGCCGCGCGGCCTCCTGCGTCGGGGCGCGCGGCGGGCTCGGGGGGGCGCGGGCGGGGCTGCACGGGCTCGCTCGGCGGCGGTGGAGGGCGTCGGCGGCGCCCCGGCGTCGTCCCGTCGCCTCCTCGGCCCCCGCGGCGGCGCCGCGCGGCCTCCTGCGACGGGGCGCGCGGCGGGCTCGGGGGGGCGTGGGCGGGGCTGCACGGGCTCGCTCGGCGGCGGTGGAGGGCGTCGGCGGCGCCCCGGCGTCGTCCCGTCGCCTCCTCGGCCCCCGCGGCGGCGCCGCGCGGCCTCCTGCGGCGGGGCGCGCGGCGGGCTCGGGGAGGGCGCAGGCGGGGCTGCACGGGCTCGCTCGGCGGCGGTGGAGGGCGTCGGCGGCGCCCCGGCGTCGTCCCCTCGCCTCCTCGACTCCCGCGGCGGCGCCGCGCGGCCTCCTGCGGCGGGGCGCGCGGCGGGCTCGGGGGGGCGCGGGCGGGGCTGCACGGGCTCGCTCGGCGGCGGTGGAGGGCGTCGGCGGCGCCCCGGCGTCGTCCCGTCGCCTCCTCGGCTCCCCGCGGCGGCGCCGCGCGGCCTCCTGCGTCGGGGCGCGCGCCGGGCTCGGGGGGGCGCGGGCGGGGCTGCACGGGCTCGCTCGGCGGCGGTGGAGGGCGTCGGCGGCGCCCCGGCGTCGTCCCGTCGCCTCCTCGGCTCCCCGCGGCGGCGCCGCGCGGCCTCCTGCGTCGGGGCACGCGGCGGGCTCGGGGGGGCGCGGGCGGGGCTGCACGGGCTCGCTCGGCGGCGGTGGAGGGCGTCGGCGGCGCCCCGGCGTCGTCCCCTCGACTCCTCGGCTCCCCGCGGCGGCGCCGCGCGGCCTCCTGCGGCGGGGCGCGCGGCGGGCTCGGGGAGGGCGCGGGCGGGGCTGCACGGGCTCGCTCGGCGGCGGTGGAGGGCGTTGGCGGCGCCCCGGCGTCGTCCCTCGACTCCTCGGCTCCCGCGGCGGCGCCGCGCGGCCTCCTGCGGCGGGGCGCGCGGCGGGTTCGGGGAGGGCGCGGGCGGGGCTGCACGGGCTCGCTCGGCGGCGGTGGAGGGCGTTGGCGGCGCCCCGGCGTCGTCCCGTCGCCTCCTCGGCTCCCCGCGGCGGCGCCGCGTGGCCTCCTGCGTCGGGGCGCGCGGCGGGCTCGGGGGGGGCGCGGGCGGGGCTGCACGGGCTCGCTCGGCGGCGGTGGAGGGCGTTGGCGGCGCACGGGGCAGGAAAAGATGCGCCCCCCGCGCCCGCGATGGCGGCGCTCTCGGCGGTGACCGACACCCACGAGCTCTGCCTGTTCGAGGGGCCCTACGGCCCCGCGCGCCTCGCGGTCCTCCGCACGGACGCGGGCCCCGGCGTCTGCGTGGCCGAGCTGGCCCGCCTCGTCGGCTTCGCCGGCGACAACGCGCGGTTCGCTGCGGAGTACGGGGTCCCCGTCCGGCCGCTCGCCGACTGGAACGCCGTGCTCCTCCTCGAATGCCTCGGGGCCGTCGCCCGCGGCTTCTGCAACGCCCAGGAGCGCCCGCCGCACGTCCTCGCGCTCCGCTACGTCGAGGAGGTGGTGAGCGGCGCGTGGGAGCGCTCGGACGACGCGCGCATGCACCGGGCGGCGGCGAGCCTCTTCGCGGGCCTCGAGCGGCGGCGGCAGGCCCGCCTCGAGCGGCTCGAGATGGGCGTCCTCTGGGCCGCGGGCGCGCGGTTCCTCGCCGTGCGCGCGCGCCGCGTCGAGACGCCGGAGCTCCAGTGGTGGGTGCCCCTCGCGAGCGTCGCCCAGGCCGTCTACGGCGACTCGCGCTCCACGAACTGCGTCCGGATGGAGATCATGAGGCGCTGCCCCGACCTCGCGGTGGGCGGGCCGCACCGCTTCGAGGCGAGCACACGGACGGTGGGGCGGGAGCGGCTCGCCCTCCTCACCCGCACCCTCGTCTACTACGGCGGTCTCGGCGCCGACATCGCCGCCAACGGCTCGGCGCGCCGCTGGGCCTTCCTCTCGACACTCGGCGTCGAGAGGCTGCTCGCGGGGCTGCCGGACCGCGACGGGGCGCGCGCCGCCGCCGAGTTCAAGCGCGCCCGCCTCCTTTTCGAGGGGGCCGACCCCGCGTCGCTCGAGGGGGCCCCCTCGCTCCCGCTCGCCCCGCCCCGCCGCATCTGCCTCTTCGGGCGCAAGTCCTGGCTCACGGTGAGCGACGGGAGGCCCGCGCGCGCGCGCGAGGCGGCGGGCGCTCACCTGAGCGGCGCGCGCGCAGGACACGGAGATCGCGAACGTGATGACGCTCCAGCTGCTTCGGGCCGGCGCGGGGCGCCGGGTGGTGGCGCTGTACCCCATGCACGTCGAGATCTTCGGCTCCGTCCTCCGCCGCTACGCGCGGCTCGACGAAGCGAAGCGCGAGCGCCGACCTCTCGGGGCCGCCGAGCGGGGCGCCTGCGTCCTGTGCCCCCTGAGCCTCGGAAACTTGCGGCGCGGGGCGGAGCGTACCCCGGGATGGTCCGCGGGGGGCCACTGGTGCCTCCTCGCCGTCGACGGGGCCTCGAAGCTCGTCCGCTGGTTCGACTCGCTCGGCGGCGCGCCGGAGACGGGCCTGGAGCGCGCGGCCAAGGCCGCCTTCCCGCGGGGGGCCCCTTTGTCAGCGAGACGCGGGGCCGCCTCCAGGTCGGGGACGGGTACCAGTGCGGGCCGTGGACGCTCTGGTTCGCCGAGGCGCTCACGATGGAGGTGCTGACTTCGTTCCCGTGGTCGGACGAGATCGACAGCGGCTCCCTGGCCTACGTGCGCGCGGGTGAGCCGGTGTCGGCGGCGATCGCGGCGGAGAACGGGCGGTTCATCACGGAGAAGCGCGAGGCGTACCGCTCGCTGCTCGAGGGCGGCGTCGTGGACCAGGCCGTGGCGCTCTTCGACGAGGATTCGCTGCCGGACGCCGAGCGCGTCGTCCTCCCGCCCACCGGCGAGAGGGCGGCCCGAAAGGGCAGCAAGCCCGCGGCGGCGGCGGCGGCGGCGGCGGCGGCGGCGGGTCCGCCACCCTCGCCGTCCTCGTCCTCGGCGACCTCGTCGGTCGAGGGGGGAGGCGTCGGTCGTCAACGACGTCGGCACCGTCGCCCGCCTGCTGGGGTACGTCAATCAGCGCGAGCGGGGGATCAGGCCGCTCGACATGGGGCTGCTCACCCGCGCCGACTTTGTCAAGATCTACCTCCGCTTCCTCCGCTACCTCCGCGAGGAGCGCCGCCTCGCGCCGGGGACCCTCGCCGGGTACACGCAGAGCGTCATGCAGGCGTGCGCCTTTGTCCATGCCCGCACGGGCGGCGAGGCGGCGGGGGCCGAGGGGCCGCACGCGAGGCCCCTCCGAACCTGAAGACGCAGCTCGAACGCGAGAAGAAGCAGCGCCGGGGGTGGAAGGGGCGGGGACCGAACTGGATCTCGCTCGAGACGGTGCTGAAGGCGCGGTCCGACGCCCTCGCGGCGCACGAGGCGGCGCCGCTCCCCATCGACAAGGCCAAGGCCCTCCGGGAAGCGATCCTGATCGGGTTCTTGAGCATCACGCCGGCGCGGGTCGGCGTCGTGAGGCGCCTGCGCATCGGTCAGACGCTGCGGCGCGACGGCGGGGCCTGGGCGATCTCGCTCACCGAGATGCGGCACGAGACGGGGGAGCTGGTGTCGAAGACGGCCAAATCGCACGGCGCCATCGTCTTGCCGGTGGCGGGGCCGCTGCAGGGGCCGCTCGAGGCGTACGTCTCCAAGTACCGGCGCCTCCTCCTCCCCGAGGGCGGCGCCGACGAGGGCTGGCTCTTCGCCTCCTCCTCCGGCGGCTGCCTCTCCGAGTCCGGGTGGGCCGTCTTCTGCCGCAAGGTCGGCGCCCCGCCGCGCGCACGGGGCCCCGCGGCCGGGCTCACGCGTTCGGACCATGATCAGGTGATGGTCAAGTACACGGGGGTCCCCGCTGCCGGGCGCGCGCGAGGCGCCCGAAAGTGCTGTACTACGTCCGGAAAGAGCGTTGGTCATGCTAGCCGGTCGGCGGACGTGACAGATGCGCCGCTGGTCTGAGGCTCGGTGGCTGACGATTCTGTCAGAACCAGCTGCCCGGTTGCGCAGGTTAAGAGAGTGAGTAGCAGGTCAATGTTTACCAAGAGCGTTCAAGCCGCCGCGCGCTGGTTCCGCTGGGACCTCGCGCTGAAGCTGCCTATAGCTAGGAAACTTGGCTAGCTATAGCTAGTTATTTTGCTTTTTTGTCTTTATGCCCCCTGGGCAGCCCCCGCAGTGCTGGTGTCTAGAGACTGTGGCCGGTAATTCACCAAAAAAAAATATAGCTAGCGCTCCCTGGCAAAAGGGACTTGAACTTTTCTGTACCCCCCAAAATGGAAAGTCGCGTCATTTCGAGTCTCAGAGAGTCTTGAAGCCTTGAAGCCCTATAGCTAGGCCTGTGTGAAGCCCTGTGGTTGCACATTGATAACACTGGCATACTAGCCGCGGACAACGCAGGCTAGAAGCGGCGGTGCTACCTACGGGGGCGAGAAGCCGCGGACGACGCAGGCAGGGCCCTCTGAAGGGGGGCGTGCACTCCCCCTGGGGTTCCTACAAACTACGAGCCTCGGAGGCCCTGAGGGGGACTCCGGGACGAGGGGGGGAGCTCGAGGCCTGCCGCGGCGGGGCCCGCAGGCGAAGACGGAGGAGCTAGGCCTAGGGAGGAAGCCGGGGCGCCGGCCGCCGCCGGGGCATGCGCAGCTGCAGCCGGCGCCGGATCGGAGAGCGGGGCGGGGCTCCCGGCGGGGTCAAGCCCTTGGCCGGCGCCGGCGCCGGGCTTGCGGCAATCGCATGCCTGAGGGGGGGGTACCCTTCCGCATGCCCTTAACAAAAGCTTAGCTAGCGCTTACTAAGTTAAGCTTAAGCTTGGCGCTGTATATGTACATGTACATGTACTACGGTAGCGAACCCACCCTTTAATTTCCAGCCTTTGCCGCCTTTTCACTGGGCCAGACCCACGGATCATCGGATGCTCTTGCAAAATTGCCGCCTTTCCAGACCCACGACGGAAGCTTTCTCGCCTTGATGACCCACTGCTCCTGTGGCACTGCGGCATGCATATGGGGCGGAACTCCGCCGGCGCCGCCGCTGCTGCTGACGTGTCGACGTCGACGTCGACGTCGCCCTCATGATCATCGCCTTCGAATTCGCTGGGCGGAGATCTAGAGCTCCGAGGCTCGAAGAGCTCGCTGCAGCTGCAGGCTGCCGTTGAAACGAGATGTTGCCGTCGGCCCCCTTGCCGATCAGCGTCTGCACGCTCTTGCTCTTGGGCGGCATGCCGCTGGCCTTAAGATTGCGAACGCAGGCTTCGGCCCCCCTCCCCCCCCCCCCCCCCCCCCCCCCCCCGCCAGGGCTTGAGCCGGCTTGAGCCGGCCAAAAGCCGGGCAAGGGCTTGACCCCCCAGCCCGGCTCAAGCCCTTGGCTCAAGGGCTTGACCGCAAGCCGCAGGCCTAGTAGCCACCATGGCCAAGCGAGGTCTAGGGCTAGGAATTCGAAGTAGCTCTCAAAATGGTATACGTATACCCATCTTAGTTCTTCAATGACGTATACCCGTCCACGGCTTCAAGTCCACAATTTAAGCGAACAGCGCAGGCCCAGATTCGAGCGCAGGCCCGTCCCGAAGCACATCTTCACGGCGACGCGGATCCACCGCATCGGATTTGCGGAGCTCATCGGGGACGCGCTGAAGTCCTTCCCAATCATCGCCCGCGGCGTGTTTGCGGATGACCGCTCGCCGCCGCTGTTCGAGGTCACGAACGCGCGGCTCCTCGGCCCGGTGGGAGACGCCCGCCGCGCCAAAGTGCTCTCCGTGGCGGCGAACCGCAGGGACCTGCGCCTGTGCGTGGATGGATATGCAGAGCAGTTTTTGCGCCCTCTCTGATTCAGATGCGCAGCTACGTGTTGTACACGGACGGCTGGCTCGAGGCGTACGACGCGGCGCTCCTGCGGCGGGTCTGGGGCGTGCAGGCGTTCGCCTTGAAGGGCCAGCAGCTCCCGCGGCACCGGTGCGAGCAGGCCGGCACCGAGCTAGCGTCGGTTAGGTAAGGCCCCTGCAGCGTGGTGGAGGCGGACGAGGCGACGGGCCTCATCATCGTCAACACATGCTTCATGGACGAGCATGTGCGTTGGGAGGAGAGCTTCGGTCAGCTCCTCTGAGCTCACCCTTCTCTCAGATCCGCTTCTACGAGCCTGTGGCGGGCCGCATGGCGTACCGCATCGAGCCGAAGCTGACGCTGCCGGCGCCGCCCTCGGCGACGACGACGCCGCCGAGCACGGGCCGGGCGCGCCCCACTGAGGCCAAGGCGAACCGCTACGCGTCGGCGATCCAGCGGATGTTCCGCAAGCACCTGGCGCGAAGTGGGAGGAGCGCATGCGCTGCCTCGTCAGCGGCGGCGGCGGCGCGGCTGGGGCCGACGAGGGCCCGGATGGCGGCCTCGTGGACTCGACGGTGCGCGTGTGGGACGTCGAGGGGGAGCTGCGGAAGCCGCTGGCGGTGGGGGAGCAGCGCACGACGCCGCGCTGCAAGGCGGCGCGGGTGCTGCAGGGCCACACGCGGGCCGTCACGGGCGTCGCGTACCTGCCGCGCTCGGCCCTCGTCGTCTCGGCGTCGCTGGACCGCTCCATCCGCTTCTGGGACCCGATGGCCCGCCCCCACGCCCTCACCATCCCCGAAGCCCCGCCGTGCGCGCCCCCTGAGGGCTTCTTCCTTCTCGCGCTGATCCCATCTCAGGCACGTCCGCGTCTGGCCGGGCTACTATGAGCCACTGAAGATGGAGTGGACCAACAGCAACCAGGTCCGCCTCCGTTGTCTCTGCCGCGCCGCCCCCGCCAAACGCTCCTCCCCACAGCCCTTCAGCGAGTGCCTGAAGCTCACCACGGCCCACGTCGCCCACGTGCGCGCCTCCCCTCCTCTACACCCGCGCCTCTAACCCCCCGCAGCGGCTGGAGGCGGTGGCGTGCCCGCTGACGGCGAGCGGGGAGGACCCGTCGGCGGTCTTCGAGGTGCTGCTGGCGTCGACGCGGGACCCCGTGCTGGGCGCCAAGAAGAGCGCCGTCTGCGCGTGGATCGTCTCCGGCAACGAGGTCACCGTCGAGGCGCACCGCTTCGACGACCCCGCCAAGCAGGAGGTCCTCGACGAGTGCGAGGAGTTCGCCCTCCGCGACTGGCACCGCCTCCTCGTCCGCTACTCGGGCGTCGCCACGCGGGCGCTGCAGGACGCCGGCGAGGCCGACCTGCGTCGCGAGGCCCGCCGCCAGCTGCTGGACAGCGCCTTCCGCAGCGCGTGGCTCGACCGCGGCGGGCCGCACGCGGCGCTCCGGCCTGACGCCCTCCAGCGGATCTTCTCGCTGGCGCAGGAGAAGGCCGCGGGGCTCTACCGCCGCTCGGCGCAGCCGCACCTCTCGGCGGACGAGGCCTACCGCCTGCTGGTCGACCACGGGCACTTCACGGGCCGCAACCTCGCGACGCCCAGCGCCTTCTGCCGCTTCCTCCACCCGCTCCTCGCCCCCGAGAGCCGCACCGCGGCGGCCGCCGCCGCGGAGATCGCCGCCAAGCAGGGCCGGCCCTCCGCGGGCGCCCCCAGGAGCTTCAAGACCTCCCTCATCCCCGCCTCCTGTGCGTTTTCAACTCTCTCTCGTCTGCTCCGCGGCTCACCCTCGCGCAGCGGAGGTGGCGGGGGCGACGAAGACCTCGCTGGAGGCGGCCGTGCACTCCCTCGGCATGCCGCAGCCGCGTGCTGGACGACCTCGACGCGGAGGCCGCCGCCTCACCGGACGGCCGCGTCAACCCGGACACCTTTGCCCGCGCTGATGCTCCCTTTATGCTCTGTTCTTTCTACTTCTCGCTTAAGTGTCCGCAGTCGGGGCGATGGGCGAGCTGCTGACGGGCGCGGCGCCCGCCGGCGACGACGGTCTCGGCCCGGGCGAGCGTGAGCAGGCCCGCGTCCTCCGCGCCGTCTTCGAGGGGTACAATCTATTCTTAGAGATGAGATACGTACCCCCTGACGGCCCGCAGGCGGATGCTGGACCGGCCAGGCAGGTCAGGTGCCTAGCCCCCGACCTGCCTGGCCGGACCTATCCGAGTAAATTTTTTTTCTGGTGGTCAGGTGCCTGCGGCAGCGCAGCCCCGGGGCCTCGGCGGCGCCCCTCTCCCTCCTCGCTGGCTCGACCCGCAGGCGGCGGGCCCCCATTGCCTCGACAGACTGGCGCCGCCGCCTCGACGGACTGGGGCTGGGGCCTCGCCCCCCGCGGCTACCCCGACCCGCACCTGCTCGTGCACCCGCGGCCGTGGCGGCGCGTGGGGCGGGTGCTTCCCGCCGTGGACGAGGCGCGGCGGGGCTGGCTGCCCCCCGAGATGGACGACGCCGCCGCCTACATGCTCGACTGGCTCCTCACTCGAGCTCTCTACGACGACTTCTGCGACGGGTCTACGGCCTCCAGACATCAACTTTGTCCTTTTCTCATAAGAGTTTAGGTTGCAGGACATGTCGTCGCCGTTTGCGCCCTTCATGGAGCCGATCGTACACATCGTGAGGCCTCCCCCCCCCTCCCAAAAAAATTTGCTCGGATAGGTCCGGCCAGCCAGGGAGGGGGTTTCCCCCCTCCCCGCGCGCCGCTGTTTCCAGCGGCTCGGCCGGACCGGTCTCCCCCCCCCTCCCCTCCTCGCGCAGTCCTCCCCGCGCGCCTCACCCTCTGCTGTGAGAATTCGAAGGTGCCCTCAGCTTCTTTCGAGGTTCAGCTTTCGTGACTTCACCAGGTCCTCTGGCGCCGGCAGCCCCCTCCCCGATCTGCGCATGTCAGGCTGTTATAGACTGCTGTTATTGTACAAGTCAAAAACTACACTACATCCATATCCCTATTCCTGGTCATCTCGAGTCTCGCGTCGCTTCTGGCGGCGTCCGAAGACGAGTGACCAGGGGATCACGAAGAGACCGAGGGCTTTCTGGAGGACTACCAGCAAAAATCTGAGAGGAATCGCAACGAAGGCTAGGGAGCTGGTCAGCTATGGCAACAGATAGAACGCGCTCTGTGAGGGCTACAAAAGGCTCGAAGCCGAATATGCGAGAGAATGCGTGAAGCCACTCAGCTCGAAACCCCCATTCGCTACTTTCTAGTGGCCACCGTTTGAAGAATACACTTTGAGGCTTGTTGCTCGCGGCCTGAAACACGTGGCCGAACGCGTCCAGGATAAGAGACACAACGCCCAGTATTGCAATCATGCTCCTGGACCGTCGCTGTCCGGATGGATGCGGTAAGACAGCTCGACTAAGAGACGAGTGATCGGAAGAAGACGCGCCTGCACGACGTGGAAAAGGGGCGCACCGGCACCAAGTACAGTGAGTATCACACCACATGCAGAGGGACAAGACAGTCGCGCACCATCGTCTTCTTCACGCCCTTCTTCTCGGCCGTTTCGACGAGGGACATCACCCCATTCACATCACCGGATTGAACGAGCCGCATCACCTCCTCCGCCTTCGCACCGATCAGAAACGACGCTAGACGGGCGATGGGCGAAGAGCTTACCTGAGAACTTGTGTCCTCCTCTTTACCGCGACCGCTGCTAGTGCCGCCCGAATCCGGGCGACCGCCGCGGCCGCCAGTGCCGCCAGTGTTCGCCGCCAGGGCGACCGGCAGCGAAGAGCGTGCAGGAGCGAGTCCGCGGGACGGAGCCGCAAGGAATATGCGCATGCGATCGCCTGGTGCTCCGAGGAAATTCGAAGAAGCGAAGGAATGGGTGCGGAACAGCGCTATATAGCTAGCTGCAGCTGCAGGACGTCGACTAGCCATGGTCAATCTGGTCTGGTCTGGACCGTCTGGTACCGGTCGATCTGGTTCGAGCGCATGTCTTCCCCCCCCCCGTTGCATTATGAACCACGTATAAAGCAGGTCAACACTGGTTTCGCGGTCACATTCCATTCCGTGCAGCATCGCAAGGTGCGTTGGCGTCTTCCCGTCGTCTTCCCCCTCATCGTGGTCCGCATGCTCAGCGAATGCACGCGTCACAGGTCACCAGAATCAGCGGCGGGCCGCCTCCGCGCGGCCTGGCGAGGCTTCGGGCACATCCATCGTGCTCGAGCAAATGCCCAGTTCGTTCTGCGCCCTGGTCCTTCATGAAGTCCTGCACCTGACCCCGGAATGCAACCACGCAGGCGCTTCTCCGCCTCGGGATCTGCGCTTCACCGCGCAGGGGGCTCGTCAAAGCTGCCACCGGTCCTCGTGAGCACGCGCGCGCTCGTTTTGCCCGCGCGTCGTTCCGAAGTTCCTTGACATGTTCTCGTCGCTCGCAGCGGGCCGCCTCCGCCGCTTTCGAGTGCGCCCTCGCGCGCCTCGCGCCGAGCCCCCCTTCCTCACCTTCGCGTCGCGGCAGGCTCGTCTTCCCAACGAGGCAGAGGGCACACCGGGTTCGCGGCGCGCCGCGCCCGGGCGCCCACTCCGCGATGGTCCTCTGATGCATCGTTGCGCCCTTCGGCGCGCAGGCGCTCGCCTTTGGTGGGAGGCTCGTCGATCGAGTGCGCCCCCGTTCCCTTTGAAACCAAGGCTTTTTCGATATATCGATCTGACCCCCTTTTTCGCCCTCCGGCGCAGGCTGACTCCATGTCGGGCCCCCCCCCCCCCCCCCCCCCCCCCCCCCCCCCAGGGTCCGTAGGGGCTCCCGCCCAAGACGCGCCCCAGGTGCGCACCGCGCGCACAGGTGCCCTGGAGCGTCGATCTGCTCGGCGGCTGATCGTCCTCCGCCCGCGCAGGCGCTCCTCTGGGTGGGAGGCTCGTCGATCGAGTGCGCCCCCGTTCGCTTTGATTTGGATATCGAGACCGTTCGATTTCGATCTGACCCCTTTTCGCGCCCCCCCGCAGGCTGACTCCATGTCGGGCCCCCCTCAGGGCCTGTAGGGGCTCCCGCCACCGCCCCGAGACGACCCCCGCCGCCACAAGACGCGATGCAGCACCACGCCGCGCATACGGGCACCTGTAGCTATTTAGCTAGCCAGAGTGTCCGCGGGGAGGCGCATTACTCTCCTTAGGGGGCCACGCAGGGCCCGGCCGGCCGGTTCGCTGGTGGGCTGGGCCCGCGGCCGCGGCGGCCGCAGTGTACATTCCCACACTTGTAGCCCGGACCTGCGTTTTAGTACGTGTCCAAATGCTAAGAGTCATCGTTAAAAAGAAACAACGGATGCGGCGTATAAAGTCGCACTTCGGAGCCGATGAGAAGGAAGAACGGCTTATTGTGCACGTGAGAGCCTGGAGCGGCGTCTTCCCCGTTCCGCCAGATGGACGGCCCGCGATTAGCTGCGTTCTGGAAGAATTGCAACGATTGCACAGGCTGCCGCACCGATGCTCTCGAAGGACATTCGACGTCGCGATGGTAGCGGCGGGCACGGCAACAAATTAAAGGCTGGCATACTGACGGCGACCCTCGCTCGTACTTGCAGGGTCCAAAACGCTGCCTGGGTTGCTGGGCGCGCGAAGTCTCGCTGTGGCAAGCGGGCTGAGCTCGAGCAAGGCGCGCGCTGCGTTGCATGATCTGAGCTGCGCCGACTGTACCCTGGGGAACAAGCAACTGCCTACGTACCCGCAAAAGTTCGGCGCAGCCGTTAATTTCCTACCCAACCGATCGCGACAGCTTCAAGCCGCGCAAAGTTTTGACTTCGACAGCGCAGCTGCGCGCGCGCGCGGGCGGTGCGACGCGCGATATCGCGATACACTGCGGAAGGCGCCGGCAGCGCATTCGCCACTGCACCGTGTTCATGTCGCAAAATTGCGAAGTGGGTCTGGGGGTACAGCACTCCGCGCGTGCGCATGCGGCGGCAGTTACTAAGTTACTCGAACCATGATCCGCTCCTGCAGTACTAGTGCGCTTCTGTGCTGCGCAACAGAAACGGCACCCGCGCACATCGATATCAGCCCGCGACGAGATGCCGGTCGGCCTTTCCGAGATCTGCGAGGCCTAGGGCGTCGCGGTGGCCGGGGCGGGCCTGTTTGCTGGGACGGCTGTCTCGATTAACATGAGTGATCTAAACTTCCTCCGACATGGTCATGACGGCTCGCACGCAGACGCTCGACGCGCCGACCGCCCTGCGCCTCTGGCGCACCGAGTTCTGGCTCTACGCCAAGACCCAGCTCGGCTTGGTCCCTCTCCGGTTCGAATTCGGAACTCATACCCGCGGCCGGGCCGCTCGTCCGCTCGTCCAGCCTCTCTGACTCTGAGCAGGCGACAAGCGGATGCTCGCCGCGGGCGTCGGCATGGGGGCCCTCACGCCGTGGACCCTGGGCGTGATGAGGCCGACGACCATCAAGTGAGCGCTCAGCTGAGCCGAAGACGGGCGCCGCACTCACCTGAGCTGCCGCTCGCCCCGTCCCATCGCGCAGGCCGCTGCTGGACACGCCGAACCTGTCTGAGGCCGAGACCCGCCGCCTGATGGCCCTCTGGAACCGGCAGCACGCGGCCCGCACCGCAACCTCGCTGCTGGTCCGCCCGCCCGCCGGCGCCCCGGGCCCGGCTTCCCGCCTTCGCGCCCCGCGGCCGATACCGATTGGCGTCCGGCAGGCGCTCGGATTCGCGATCTCGGCGATACAGAGGCGCCAGGCCTAGGCGCGCGCGTCCGATATGATGACCTCTCAGCGCGCGATCAAGCGTCCCGGGCTCAGTCTACAGAGACTTTGGCCCAGTGGCTCGCTTGTTGGATCCCCACATTGTGATTGCGAATAGATTCATCAATTGACCTCCGCCGGGTCTGCACGGCGCAGTGCCGCGGCTCGGGGCAGGGACTCAGGGATTCACAGGGAACTCGTGTGGAATCGACTCGGCGAAGGCTTGAAACCACGGGCGCCGGCGTATGAGCAATGAATTGGAGAGATTTCATGTTTTTTGATACACCTCATTTCTGACATGATGGGGCATATGCAATCAGTTTTAAAGCTAGCCTGATCATCTCTAGGTTCCTGTCTAAACTGTAACTTAGTAAGGACGCATACGACACGAAACTGGGGAGCGAAAGAGAAAGCGGGAAAGCGAAGACCATAAGCTACAAGTACAGCTAGCGGAGACGGAGAAAGAGGAGAGTCCGGGACCGGCCGTAGCTCGGCGGATCAAATCCCGCTTAGGCGTCGAGCTGGCTGCTGGAAAGCAACTCGTGGCGCGGGCTGGGGCCGTAGCCGGGGATGAAGCCTGAGGGAGACAAGTGAGAACGGGTTCCATCTGTGCGCGCGGCCTCCAGGGGCAACGGCGCACCGTCGTAGTTCTTGGCGTTCTGCCACGGCAGGCGGACCTGCGGCTCGCCGCGGAGAGCGGCCTGGTGGCCCTTGTGCGTCCACGCGATGTCGTTGGACTGCGTGAGCTGGATGCTGACCTTGTAGCCGAGCAGGCCCATGGCCGCGCCCATGACTGCGCAGGAAGGTCGTATTAGATGCAGAGAACACGCGCGGGAGCGTCGAAGCGGCGGGGAGGGTCTGCTGGCGGCGGGCCGGGACGGTGCGCATGCGGGATCGCTAATAATGGGGAGCGCGCAGCCGGCCCGAACGTCGGGGAGCGCGCGGGGCGTGCCCGGCGCTGCAATTTAAATGCGCATCGATTGGGGAGGCCGCCCGGAAGCGCAATGATGCGGAAGTGCCCGGGACGGGTGGGCGACGCGGCGGGCGGGCGGCGGGTCCGGCCGGTGCGGGCGCGGCACGGGAGGCGCACCGGCGAACAGCGGGTACGCCGCGGCGTCCGAAAGCCAGATGTTCTTCGCGGCGGTGGCTGCGCGCAGCGGGTCAGTTCCGCCCAACCCGCAGCGTTTCGCGCCCGCCGACAGCGCCGTTCCGGGCGGGCGAGGCCCGGGGCAGCTGGGCGCTCACCCTTCGACATGTTTGATGCGGCTGCTGCTGTAAAACTTTTAGGGCGCGTGAACGAACTGTGAGGGCTTGGAGGAACCTGGCAGAACTGGTGGCCAGAGAAAAAAGATGTAATACTAGCGAATAACAGCCTTGGTGTTGCGAACTAGCACGGGGGGCGAACAGCACGACGAGCGTACCCCCTCCGCGAACGACAGTCAGGTCCCGCGAGCTCGAGGTGCTCGGCGCGTAACAGCATCGAGCCGTGCTCGAGAAAGGCGGTGTGCACCCCTGCGCGGCGGCAGGGCGACTAGCCCGTGCGGCTGCGCTCCCTCGCGCTCTTCTAGCATGGAATCGACGTCGGGCGCGCCCCAGGAGAGCGCGGCTCCCGCTCCCGTGGAACCGGCGGAGACGGCTCCGCCTTGTCAGCCCCGATTTACAACGCCATGGCCAGCGCCGCGGCCGGTTGCCAGTACGAGCAGCGGGGGCTTCGAGCCGCCCAGCGGGGGCTCCGAGCCGCCCACGGCGGATTCGGCGGCCCTGAGCGCGGCGGAACCCGCTGCCCAGGAGCCGGCGCCCAGTGGCCCCGATCCATTTGACAGCCTCCCCGAGGACCTCCTATGCCGCATCCTCCATGCAATCGGGCCGCTCGCCTGCGTGAACACTCGTGTCCATCACGTGTCCCGCCGCTGGAGGTTCGCCGGGGACGTCGAGGGCCCTCGGCGCATGGAGCGCGCGAACGCTCACGCGCACCGCAGAGAAGCCTTCAGGTCGACGCACTGGGAGCTGCTGGACTTTACGCCGCAGGTTTACGCCTCCCGCAGGCCGCGCGCTTCGCGCCACCTGACCGCGCCGCGCGGCGCAGGGCCTCGCGGACGCTCGCGTCCCCGGGAGCGGTCTGAAGGCCATCCGCCGCATCAACCGCCTGGGGCCCTCCGGCTTCCATCTGGGTGCCGTTCAGAAGGTGCGTCAGCCGCCCGGCCGCCCGCCCAGGCCGCCGCCGCAGCGGGCCGAGCGTGCCTCCGCCAGATCAAATTCTACATCCGCAACAAGGCGGACGCGCTCACTTCGCTGGCCCTCGCCCGCGCGCTCCCGGAGGGCGGCGCAATGCGCTACGCCGAAATAGCATTCGGGACGTTGCCGGCGGGCCGCACGCGACCCCGCGTCAAGGCGGCGGAGCTCATGACGGCTCTCCTGCGGCTTGACCTGGAGTCGCTCGAGGTGGCCTGCGAGCCGCCGGGGCGCCCGCTGCTCAACTGGTTCGAATCCGACGCCGCCGTTTCCTCGGCGCTCGGCGGGCTCGGCCGCCCTGCCCGCCTCCGGATCCTCGACGCGCCGCGCCTCCCCCTGCCCGAGGCGCGCATCGCGGAGCTGAGGGCGGCGGCGCCGCGCCTCGTCCGCCTCACGGCCGTCCTCCTTCACGTGCCGAGCGGGCTCCCGGCCCTCGCCGCGGCGCCCCTCGAGGAGCTGAGGATCCGGTACCCCTGCGACGACTCGGACGACGAGGGGGAGCAGGCGCCCGTCGAGTCGCTGCGGCCGCTCTCGGGCGGGCCCCTCGCCGCCTCCCTCCGGCGCCTCCGGTTCGACGGCTCGGAGCTGAACCCGCCCGCGTACCCGGACCTCTCCTCCGCCCTCTTCCCCCGCCTCGAGGTCCTGGAGTTCGCGGTACCCCCCCTCCCTCCCACCCCACCCCCGCCTCTACTCCCCCCTGATCCCGCTCAGGTGAGCGAGGAGGCGCTTCGGGACCGCGTGGTGGGGCGCCTGGCGGGCCTGGCGACGCTGCGGGAGCTCCGGCTGGCCTTCAGCGAGCCCGTCCTCTCCTCGGCCGACGGCGAGGAGGACGACGACGAGGCGCGCGACTTTTAACTCTACTTTCCTGACTAACTAACTTCCTAACCTTCCTAACTTTTAACTCCAACTCTATATAACTTATAGCTAGCTTCCTAACTAGGACGACGACGAGGCGCGCGGGCCCCTATAGCTAGGCTAGGCTGACAAGCCGGAGCCAGGCTAGCTAAGCTGGCTAGCTGGCTAGCTAGCTAGCCCCGCTTCCTACATCCTAGCGCCCCTATCTTCTTCTTCTGTCTCCCGCCCTCTTCTTCTAACTTCTTCGTACGTGCCGGGGCGCAGGAGGACGAGGAGGGGTTCACGGCGCTCACGGGCCGCTTCCTGCGCGACGTCGCCGCCCTCTGCGAGAAGGTCCGTTAGGGTCGCCGCTTCGGTTAGGAAGGGGGCGTTGGGCGTTGGGGCGTTGGGCGTTAGTAGCGAGGAGCCGCCGCTGGGCCACCCCCGCCGCCGCCGCCGCCTCCCTTCACAACGCCCCTCACTTAGTTGTTTGCTTGGTTAGAAGGGACCCGCGGAGGGGCCCCGCCCGCCCGCGGGGCGCCGCTCGCCCCTCTCCCGGCCTCGCTCTGACGCGCCGCCCGCCCTACCTGCGAGCAGCTTCCGACCCTCCGTGACGTCCGCCTCCGCCTCGCCACCCGCGACTGGTGCTGTGCGCCCGCTCTCGCCTCTCTTCCTCGTCTTCCGCTGGGCTCTATCTATCCATCTGTCTCACTCGCCCCAGACACGCCGGTGCCGTCGGGCGGGATCGAGGCGCTGGCGTCGGGGCGGGCGGCGGAGTGCGTGAAGGGCCTGCGGCTGCACCTGACGCGGGCACACACGCTGGAGGCCCTCGGGAAGCTAACGGCACTCGAGGAGCTCGAGCTCTCCGTCGAGGTGCGTGGGCGCGCTTCTACTGCATCGAATCTAGAGTGAACTAGGATGGGTTCAGTTCGGTATAGTTAGCAACTAACCCCAAACGTGCTCTAATCTGGACGAACCTAGACCCCAGCCAGTTAGTTCAGTGACCAGTTGCTTTAGTTAGTTAGTTGGCTCAGCTGACGCAGCTCTGACGCGCCGCGCCGCCCCCTCAGCCGGAGGACGAGGAGGACGTGACGCTGGGGCGCTACGAGTGCCCCTTCTGCCAGGGGCGCCACCGCACCGAGAACAGCGCCGTCCTCCACCTCGTCCAGCACGCCAGGGCGCGCCCTCTTGCCCGCCCGCCCCGCCCCGCCCTCGTCTTAAGGCTAACGTAGACGATAAGCGGCCCGCCCCGAGCGGCCGGCGCTCAATCACTAGATATTATAGGAGCCAAACCATAGACTACTACTGTCGGGAGCGGCGCTCATGGCCCTCGTCTTGGCGTCCGGAACTTGATGACTAAGATCGTACCGTAACACTATAAACCCTAAACCATTTTCCTTGGCAAAAGAAGCTTACGGCTCTCGCGGGGGCGCAGGACAAGGAGCGGACGTGGCCGGAGGTGGGCGAGGCGATCGAGTCGGCCGAGCAGCGCGCCGAGGCCGGCGTGCCGGCCCCGGGGCCCCTCTCCAGCGCCCTCTCCGCCCTCGGCGCCCTCCCGCGCCTCTCCCGCCTCTCCCTGAACCTGAACGGCAACTCTGGCCTGGCGGCGGCCGCCGTGGAGGCCGTCCGCGCCCTCCGCCGCGCCGCCGGCGCCGGCGGCGGGTCCCTTACGGAGTTCCGCGTGGGCGCCTCGTACGGGTTCCCGGCCGACGCGCTCGCGGAGCTCGTGGCGGCGGCCGGCCCGGCGCTCCGCGCGCTCGACTGCACGCGCCCCGTCTCGGGGCCGCCCGTGCCCCTCCTGGACGCCCTCGCCGCCTCGGGCGCCCTGGCCGCCACCGTCCGGTACCGCGTCCGGCGGACGGCCGCGAGGCGGCGCTGCAGGCGGCGGCGCGGCTGCGGGCGGCGCGCCCGCACGCCGAGCTGCACCTGGGCGCGCGCTACGAGGACGGCGGGCAGGAGGAGGACGGCCTCAGCTCCTCGGGCTCGTCGCGGACCGCCTCGGAGAACGACGAGGACGACGACCTGCACTCTGGCGAGGAGGACGAGGACGATGAGGACGAGGAGGACGAGGAGGAGGAGGAGGACGAGGAGGAGGAAGACCTTGATGACGAGGAGGAGGAGGACGAGGATGAGGAGGAGGAGGAGGAGGCGGATGGGGAGGAGTTGGTTGCAGCGCTTTTTGTGGGGGCGGAGGCGGCGGCGGCGGCGGCGGCGGGGGCGGCGGCGGCCGCCGCCGCCGCTACAATCGAGGCGGCGGCGCCGCCGGCGCCGTCGGCGGCGGTGGGGGCGCCCGCCGGCGCGCCGGCGACTCCGGCCCGGCCTCCCGCCCCTGTCCTGTCCCCGACAGCCTTGGAAGACGAGAAGGAGGACGAGGACGAGGAGGAGGACGAGGAGGCGTTCACGGACGCCTGGCCGTGGCCCGACGAGAGCGGCAGCAGCGACCAGGACAGCGACGCCTCCAGCACCGCCTGAGGCCCAGGCTAGGCTAGGCTGGGCTAGGTCAGGCTTGGCTAGGCTTGGCTAGGCGCCTTCCATTAGTACTAGTGCTGTGATCCTAGTAGGCAAGACCCCTTCTTTCTTTTTGAAACAAAGCAGCCTTCGATTCCTTGAAAGACAAATGCGCCGCGGTGGACTGTTTTACGCGATCAAATTAAATCAAAGCAAGGCGACTAGCTAGCTAGCTGGCTACGGCTCTGCGCTTTAAAGACTGGGGCGGGCGAACGCGCGCGGGCGGGTATATAAAAATCGTACGCGTGCCCGAGGGCACGAGGAGGAATTTAGTCGACGTCGCCTCGGGACGGGCCGGCGGCACCGGTGCCGCTGCCGGCGCCGGCGTTGGAGTCGCGGGAGGGCAGGAGCGCCTCGTTGCGGAGAAGGACATAGCGAACGAAGGCGTTGGTGCGGGGGGAGAGGCCCGGCACGTAGAACGCGCGCGCGAGGCCCGGCGAGCGCGCCGCGTGTAAGAACGGAGCCGCAAAGGCGACGCGCCAGGGGCCGCCCGCCCGCCGCCAGTCGTCCCCGTCGCTCGGGAGCTCCAGGTCCACGATGAAGTGGCAGGACGAGGGGGGTACGTAGCGCGCCGGGTCCTCGGCGTTGCGGTCATTGAAGTGGCGCGCGACGTCCGCCGCGGTGCCGTTGGGCCAGGGCTCGTAGGCGCGCGGCAGCTGGCCCTTGAAGCCCGAGCGGAGGAACTCCAGGGAGGCCCCCGGGGGGAGGAAGAACGAGGAGGGGAACCGGTACCACTCCTTGCCCACGCACACCCGCACT
Organism: Cyanophora paradoxa; assembly: GCA_004431415.1. NCBI lineage: Eukaryota > Glaucocystophyceae > Cyanophorales > Cyanophoraceae > Cyanophora > Cyanophora paradoxa. Next base: position 55,964 of record QPMI01000537.1, read on the forward strand.
GCGCGTGTCGAGAGGGGGGCACGCGTGAACGGGAGTTCGAGCATTCTGCTAGGCTACGCAAAAAGGCGCACGGGGTCCCTGGGGGGCGGCGGGGACCTCCTGCTCCGAAAGGTGCCGGTACACCGCCATCGGGGCCCTGTACCCCGGCTCAGAAAGGATGGGGGAGAGAAGCGCCGGAAAGTCTCTTAAGAGGAGGGGGGTACCGGTAGTTTATGATGGTGCCGGAGGTGCGGGCGATGCCGAGGATGAAGATGCAGGCGAGGAGCAGGGCCACGAGGAGGCGGACGGCCACGACCCGCCAGCCGCCCGGCGCCTTGAGCCGCGGCGGCGCCGCCCGCCGCGCCGCCACGCGCGCCGCCACGGCCGCCGCCCCGCCCGCCGCCGCCACCGGCTCGGGCTCCGCCGAGGGGATCCTGCCGGGCGCGCGCGCCTCAGGAGCGATCCCAGGGCGGAAAAGGGCGCGGCGGGGAGCCGAACCCGAAAAGACACGAAAGGAAGGCGTGCAGCAGGGACGTGGAGAACGCCGCCGCGAAGCAGATGACGGGGTACACGGGGAAGATGAACCGCTCCTCTGCGAACGAAGTGTTGGGGGGGGGGGGGCAGCGCAGGGGGGGAGGGAGGGATGGGTACCCTTGTGGGGCTTTGAGCTCATGAACAAGACCCAGATGTAGAGGGGTAGAAGGTAGAAGCAGGCCTGCACGAACCCAGGCCGGTCCCGCTTCCACGAGCACGAAGCGATGAGGAGCTGTGCCCCGCCCGGGCGTCGTCAAAACGGAGCCCGGGGGGGGGGGGGGCGGAGCGGGGTACCGGGAGGGAGAGGCCGGCGAGGCCGGCGGCCAAGTTGAAGTTGAGGAACAGGTTGCGGATGTAGAAGTTCCACGGTTCGACTCCGTAGAGTTCCGAGCCGCCCGTGTTCCCGAACACATTGTACCGGACGATGTTCCAGGTCGGCATGGTCCAGTACCCGTACGCCCAGCGATCCGCGAGCGCCATCGGAACCACCAGCATGGCTCCGGAGAAGAGGGACCAGTTCGCAAGCTCCACGAGGCCGGCCCTGCGGGCCACGTCCAGAGCCAGGGGTACACCCACGAGCGCGCTGAAGGGCCATCCGACGAGCGCCCCCGCGGCCACGCAGAAAACGGCGAGGGGGTACGCCCTGTGCATCCAGGCGCCCCACGCCGCAGCGAAGCAGTACATCGCGAACGAGGACGGCAGGAGCGCTGCCGGGCTCCCCGGTGAGCGTGGGGAAGGGGGGGAGGAGGAGATGGGGGGTACGCTACCCGTGGAGGCCGCGAACATGCCGGGGGAGGAGGTGAGGAGGACGAGGAGGTAGTTGGCCGTGCGGTTCCCGAAGCGGATCTTGGCGCCCAGGTACAGGAGCGACTCGCAGAAGGCGCTCCATAGCCCCAGGGCGCACCGCACGTACTGGAACACAGCGACCTGTGGGCGCCGCCGCGGGTCGGGTCAGTCTGACGGGGGCGGGAGCGGCGGAGGCGGCTGAGCCCGCGCGGCGAGCGCGCGCGCGCGTGCGTGCGGACTTTGTTGTCTAGGCCGACGAAGACTCCGGCGATGCGGCCGAGGAGCCAGTGCAGCCCGACGTAGAAGTAGGTCCGGAGCGCGTAGTTCGGGCTGCGGCGGGCGCCCGTCGGCGGCCGCCGCCGCGCGTCGCGCGGCGGGCGGCGAGCAGCGCGCGCACCTGTACTCCCAGGTCTGCAGGCCCGTGCCGTAGAGCAGGTAGTGCGCCGGTTCCCAGTAGTTGAACGTCTCGTCGCAGTCCGCGATGGTGTTCACGATCGCAGACCAGAGCCGGACGGCGCAAAGAATGTAGAAGGCCACCTTGAACGGCGGGGCCCAAGCCGAGGGCGCCGCCCGACGCCCAGCGAAGGTGCTGCGGAACATTTGGCGGGACCTTCGGATCCGACGCGGCGGGAGGCGAACCTTGCGAGGCTTTCGAGATTCCAGCTGTCCTCGCGGGAAGAGGACGGCCGCGCGCTCTTGCGTGCGGGAAGGGGGCTCGTGTCGCCGTCATCGGATGTAGCCGGGGCTGCATCCGCGGCCGAGATCCGCGGCGTGGCTTCTGCACGACGCCGGGACATCCGGGTGCTGCGGCGTGGCTGCTCCACTTCGGCGAATGGTTCGCTCTACTTCGGCCCTAGAACACAGGCGCCCGCGGCGGCTGTTCGTTCGCGCGACCACACCGCCAGGTGCAAGTAGTAGTAGCTACCGGCTGCTGGCCAGGTGCTGTGGCAGACTGGTGGCTCTGCCCCTCGTCGAACCGGGTCGGTCGTGGGCTCGAACCCGTCGGGGTGCATTTGCCTTCCACGCCTGGAGCCTCGCACGCCCGGGCAGCAGCGACCATGGCGAAGCGCTCTCTGTACATCGGTGCGCGCCCTGGCGTCGCTGCACGAGCGCCGGCTCAGCCTCCCCGTCCGCAGGTGGCATCTCAGACGAGGCGACACAGGAGCAAATCGCGGCGCTCTTCGCGCCTTTCGGCGAGATCATGCACCTAGAGATGCCCCTGGACAGCGCAACGGGTGCCCTCCGTGACCGGAAAGGCTCCCCCGCCGCGAGGCTGACGGCCATCGGCAGGGCGGCACAAAGCCTTCGCGTTCCTGGAGTACGAGGACCACGAGGATGCCGAGGAGGCCATCTTCAACATGAACCATTCCGAAGTGCGCGGCCGAGCCGCGTCCAGAGCCATCGCCCCTCAGTGCGGGCCGCTGACGCCCGCTCCCGCCCCCAGTTCATGGGGAAGCAGCTGAAGGTGAACTACTCGAGGCCGCGGCAAGCAACGGGCAGCAGCGCACGAGCAAGTGCGTCTGGCGGCCCGCCGGACGGCGCCGGGCCTCGCCGCTCACTCGCCGCGCCTCCACAGTATGGGACGACGAGGACTGGATCCACAAGCGGCTCGCGCAGGACGCCGAGAAGGTTCGCTCGCCGAACCGAACGAGCCGCGCCCGCCCCAGCGCCGCCCGCCACCGCCGCCGCCGCCGACGCGGACGCGCCCGCCGTCGCAGGTCGAGGAGAAGATGGACGAGGCCGAGGTGCTGCTGAAGGGCCCTGCGCGGCCCGAGGACCTTGTTCCCAAGGGCCCCTCCGCCGCCGCCGCCGCAATCGCGGCCAAGTACTAGCTAGCCCCGGCCCGGCGCCGGCGGCACAGCGGCGCGCTCGTCCCGTGCTTAGCGGCTTAGTCGATAGCTAGCTCGTAGGTAGGCTCTGCAATGCATAGGGACCAGGCATCGTCTCGCGGACTTCGATCCTTCTAAATCTCGTTCAGCTCAGCATCGCGGGCGAGGACACAAGTGCGCCTATGCGTTGGCCTAGAAACGACAGAAAGCGATATCTACGACTGCAGGCACATTGCTGTTGCGCAGCTGCGCAGCCGGCGCCTGGCTGGCATGCGCAGGCTTAGGGGGTTTCGACTCCCCGAATCAACGCGCTGGGACGCAAGATTCGAACGGAACCAGATGGGGACACGCCCGAGGGGCCCCTCCTCGCGAGATCTCACTGCGTGAAGAACGCCGACCCAATGCAGTCGAACCCTGCCGAGGGAGGGAGGAAGGAAGAGAGGGAAGGGAGTCAGCGGGCCCGGAGACGGGAGGGGCGAGGGGGGGAAGTATTGGGGGGGGGGTACCGGAGACGACGTCGAGGTCCTCGGCGAGGGCGGGCCGGGCGACGACCGTGTGCCCCACCGCCTCGTTGAGCGCCAGCGCCCCGGGCTTCTGTGGTATGAGAGGGGCTTCAGTGTGAGAGGGGCGGCTTCATTATAAACGTATGAGAGTAGGAGCAGAAGCCCTAGCCTCTGGCCCTGTGGCCCTCGAGCGGGCGAGGCTTCAGGGCGGGCGGGAAGGGCGGAGGAGTGTGGATGGAGGAGCGGGGGCGGGGGCGCGCGGCGTCTAGCCTAGGGGGGGTACGGACCGCGTGCTGGGTGGCGCCAGGTACCGGCGACGGGTTCGGAACGCTCGGCGTGCCCGCCAGCGTCGCACAGTGCACAGAGAGCTTCAGGATCACGTCCGCCTGCGCTCGGACTCAGGTGAGTCTGAGGCTTCTGAGACTCAGGTGATCTGAGCGGCCGGGGCGGGGCGCGCCGATCGGACGGCGCCGTCGCGAAGTAAGTGCGAGGGCACCACGGGGCTCTGCATCCGCTCCTCCAGCACGTACGCCTGCGCCGAAAGGAGGGTGAGAGGGGATGAAGCCGCGCCGGGGTACGGGGCGGGAGGGGGGTACGGAGAGCTCGGAGGGGTTGCGGGCGACGGTCGCGAGGCGCTCGAGGAGCCGCGGGCCCGTCAGCCGCTCCGTCGCTGCCGCGCCGCGCCGCGCCGTCAGAAGAAGAAGAAGGGGCGAGGGGTACAGTTTAGCGCACCGGGGCCGGCCACGGGTACCAGCATGAACTTGTCTGCAGCGCCGGCGCCGGCGCCGGCCCGGCCGGTTAGATAGCTATAGGCAGGAGCGGAAGGGGCTGGGCGCCGGGCCGGGCCGGGCCGCACGGGGGTTCTTGCGGGCCCTCCCGAGAACGTTCGCCAGCGCCTCGCGCTCCGCCGCCCCCGCGTTCGGCTGTCGTGCGACAGGAAATTAAGACAAGGGGAAGGGGGGGGAGGGGCTTCAAGGGGGGTACGTACCGGGAGGGAGAGGCCGTAACGACCCATGAGGACGGCGCGGATTCGCTGCGCCTGCGCCGCGTCCTCCGTGAACCTGCAAACAAAAGCTCAGAAAAAAGGGGGGAAAGAGGGGCGGGGGGGTAGGGGCGGAAAGAACCGCTCGAGGAGCTGCGGGGTATTGAAGAGGACCCCGAGGACCCTCCGTGACATCACGAGCTGGTGCCCCAGCGGCGGGCACTGCGGCGCGCGCGCGAGACAGCTAAGAGAGACGAAGGCAGGGTGGGGGGGGGAAGGGGGGGGAAGCGGGGGGGGGGGGGTACGGTACCTTGATGGCCGAAGAGCGCTCGATAAGGGTCCGCGTGTCCCAGTCGCGCTTACTCGCGTAGTCCTTTTTCGTTCGCGGGGGGCGGGTCAGAAGGGGGGGGCAGGGGGGAGGTGGAGGGGGGGGAGGGGGGGTCGCACCCTTGGGTTGTACCCCGCCCGCATGAGCACGACGCCCACCGTCTGGCCCTCGCTGCCGCACGGATTCATCAGAGGGGTACAGAGCGGAAAAGGAGGGAGGGGTACGGGACGAACACGCGGAGGGCGCGGGTGGCGGGGTCGATGGAGGCGTGTATGTCCTGCATTGCGCGCCGCAGCACCCGGATGCGGTACTGCGGGGGGGTACGCCGTTCGTTCGGAAGGAGGGGAGGGCGAGGAAGGGGGAGCACAGTATTCACCTGCTCCCAGAGGAGGTGCTCGATCCAGCGCTCCTCGCTCGCGTCCCACTCCTCGGGCAGCGACGATCCGGGCCCGCCCGCGCCCGCCGCGGGCGGCGGGGACGGCTGCTGCGACGGCTCCGCGGGACCGTCCCGGGGCGTGTCCCCGGCAGGCGCGCTCCGGATGGCGGGGCGGTCCGCGGGCCCGCCGCGGCCTGGCCCTGCCCCTGCCCGGCGCGCGGGGAGGCACCGATGGTGGCGCCCTTGTCCGCGGGGGCGGGCGGCCGCCGCGCCGTCGGGGCCGGCGGGCTCGACGAGTTGGGTACCACCTGCCGCCCCGTCTTACAACGAAAGGAAAGGAAGGAAAGGAAAGAGAAAGGGGAAAACGGACCATGAGGACGACGCTCTGGGGCTCCCAGCGCGCCGCCGACTTGCCGCCCCCGGCCTTGCCCTTCGACAGCTGCGGCGAAAGCTAAGAAAGGCAGAAGAAGAAGAAGAAGAGAAGGAGGAGGGGCGGGCCTTCTGCTGGTAGGGGGAGGACCCGGCGCCGCGCTCGCGCTCGGCGGGCCCCTCCTGCTTCGCGAAGCTCGGCTCGTGCGACTTCAGCAGCCCTGCGCGCGAGGGGCGCGGGGTCGGGTTGGGCAGACGGCGCAGGGGGCGAAGGCGGGGCGGGGCCGACGCCGGGGCGGGGATGATTAGAGGAACGGTCTCTAGTAGGAGCGGTCCCTCAAAGGAGGAACGAGGAACCGTCTCTCAGAGGAACGGGCGGGGGCGGGGGCGGGGCGGGGCGGAGGACGCGGGAGGCCGGCGCCAAGGCTAGAGACTCTTCCCAACAACAAGCGGGCGACGCCAAGGCTAGGGATTCGCAGAGGAGCGGGCGGGGGCGGGGGCGGGGCGGGGGCGGCAGCCGCGGACCGGCGTCGTCCTCGAAGGCGTGGAGGGCGCGGGCGACGGCGGCGGGGAGGTTCACGAGGACGTCGTTCCCCGGCAGCACCACGTTGCTGAACATCTGCGGGGGAGGGGGGCGAGGCGAGGCTCGTTGAGACCAGGTGGGCGGGCGGCGCGGAGGAGCGGCGGAGCGGCGGAGCCGGGCAAGCTTGAGTTGGGTTAGGATTAGGCCGGCGGACCCTCCGGGGGCGAGGCGCGAGGTGGGTTCGTTAGGGGATGGGCGAGCGGAGGAGCAGCCGAGCGGGGTGGGCTTGTTGGGTCCTCCCCTCCACTTCTCCCCCCCCCCCCCCCCCCCCTCCCCCTCCCCTCCCGCGGCTCGCCTGGGGGTAGGCGCGGAGGGCGAGGTAGGCGTGGAGGCGGGCGACGAGGCCGCCGAGCACCCCCGAGGTCGACGTCGCCTCCCACGGGCTCTGCGAACGAAGTTGGAGGGGGCGGGGGCGAATCGGATGAAGGCCAGAAGCCAGCATGATAGATGGATAGATAGCTTAAGATACAGATAGAAAGATAGCTTTAGATATGGGGCGGATAGATAGATAGATAGATAGAGAAGAAAGATATGTTGAGATAGATAAAGCAGTTAGATATCTTAAGATACAGAGAAATAGCTGAGGGCACCTGCTGGACGAGCTTGAGCTCGGGGGCGCCGCCCCCCGCCTCGAGCATGAAGTCGTGGCGGAGGACGGCGAGCGCCAGCGGCTGCGGCGACTCCCGCTCGTACGCCACCCGGTACACCTGCGTCCGGGGGCCGAGCGGGCTCAGGTGAGGATGAGCGCGGCGCTGGTGTGGCGGAGGGCGGGGCTTGGGGGAACTAGGCTGAGAGAGGCTGAGGGCCGCTAGAGATCACTCTAGGGATCACTCAAGGTCTTAAAAGTTCCTTAAGGTCTTAAGGGAGGGCGGGGCGGGGCCGGGGGGCGGGGCGCCTTGAGGAGCTGGGCGAGGAACTCGTCGCTGCGGGCCTCCCTGCGCGGTGGAGGGTCAGCGGGTGGGCTGGAATCTGGCGCGCCCCCCCCCCCCCCCCCCCCCGCCCAGACTCTAGGACCCGTCCTCGACTCTAGAATCCTGCCCTCCCCGACTCTAGGGGGGCGGGCCCGGGGGCGCACGGCTCGATGGCGCTGAGGACGAAGCCGAAGTCGGAGGCGGCGCGGTGCACCGCCGCGCTCAGGTCCGCCCCCGCCTCCATCGCCTGCGGGGGGAGAGGGGGGGCCCGGTTCAGAGAAGAAAGGTGGAGGAAAGGGAGGAAAGGTTGGAGAGGAGGCGGAGGGGAGGCGGAGGGGGCGGGGCTGGGCCTGGGCGAAGGAGGGGCGGGGGCTAATCTATCTAATCTAATCTAATCTCTAATCTAATCTCTAATCTAATCTCTAATTGGGGCGGGGGCGGGGCGGGGGAAGGCAAGCCGAGCCAAGCCAAGCTAATCTAATCTAATCTCTAATCTAATCTAATCTCTAATCTAATCTAATCTCTAATCTAATCTAATCTCTAATCTAATCTAATCTCTAATCTAATCTCTGATTGGGGCGGGGGCGGGGGGGCGGGGCGGGGGGGCGGACCTGGGCGAAGGAGGGGCGGGGGAAGGGCGAGGGGTGCAGCACCAGCGGCACGTGCCGCGGCGAGCTGCGCGCGCGGGGGTTGGCCGTCGGTCAGCGCACGAACGAACGAACGAACGCGAAGAAGCTCTGGCGGGCGGGGTCCTAATCTAATCTCCTATATCAAGCCAAGCTAATCTAATCTAATCCGATCTAATCTCGCCTGGAGAATGTGAGGAGGCCGTGGTGGAGGGCCCAGGAGCGGGCGACGTCGGCCAGGATGCCCAGCTGCGCCCCCCGCAGCGTCGAGCCCTGCGGCGGAGGGGGAGGAGAGGGAGGAGGTCAGAGGAGGAGGGGGGAGGGAGGGCGGTGAAGGGGGGGGGGGGGGGGGGGGAGGGGGGGGGAGGTCTTCTATCCATCTATCTAGAAGTTCTATCGAAAGTTGTCTATCTATCCGTGGTGGATCTTTCTTGAGGATCCTTCCTTTTAGAATCTTAGGTCTCGTTGACGGCGACCTAGGTCTTAGTCTAGGTCCCAGGGTTTTCCCTTGTTCCAAGCTTCCTTCCCTGCTTTCTTTCATTCTCCCTTCCAAGCGCACCATGTTGACGGCCACCTCGAAGAGGGGCTGGATGGCGGGCAGGGCGCCCTTCTTGCCGCCCGAGGGGGCAGGGAGGGCCCCCAGGCGCGCCAGCGTCCGCTCCCCGGCCGGGCTCCCGTTCATCTGAAGGAAACGACGCGTGAGAAAACGGTTCTAAAGAGGTTCTGTAAAGATTTCTTTCTTCTGGGGGGTACGAGTGCGTGCCTGGACGGCGTCGAGGTTGTTGAGGGCGCAGAAGGAGGCGACGATCTTCTCCTCGTACCGCCCCGCCTCCGCGATCATCTGAGCGGGGGGGGGGGGGGACACGTCAAGGGGGGGGGGGGGGGGTGAAGGAGGGAGGAGGGGCGATTAGAACTACTAAGGGCGATTGGAGGGCGGAGATCCGTTTTATTCGAGTGAGAGATTTATCATAGGCGATCAGATCTACTACAGATCTTTTAGAACGTTTCTCTTATATCTCCTAGGGGCGCTGTGAACGTTGGGCCACCTGCTCGCGGTCGCGGCGGAGCTCCTCGTGGCGCTGGGCGGCGGCGTGGCGCTCGGCCGCCAGCAGGCCCTCCAGCGCCGTGATCTTCTCTGCGCCCGCCTCAGCTTCAGACTCGGAACTGGGCCGGCCTCGCCCTCGCCCCCGCCCGGCCGCGGTCACGGCCGCAGAACTAGGCCTAAGAACGCTAAGAGCGTCGCCCCTCAGCCTGGCCTCAGAACTAGGCCGGACGGATCGGAGGAACAGCGTCGGGGCGGCGGGGCGGGGCGGACCACGCTCCCGCTTGATGGCGGCCTCGGACTCGGCGCGGAGGCCGGCGATGAGGCGCCCCATCTCCCGCCGCATCGCCAGCTCCGCCGCCGCGTGGTTCGACTGCGCCGCGGCGCGCGTAAGTTCTCTGACAAAAGCTTGAAGCGGGCAGGATCGCGGGCGGGGCGGGGCGGGGCGGGGCGGGGCGGGGCGGGGCGGGGCGGACCGCGAGGGAGGCCTTCTCGATGCGGGCGCTGTCGGCCTCCGCCTGCAGCCGGGCCACCTCCTCCCTGGAGGAGAGGAGGAATTAGACGAAAAGCAAGGAAGGAAGGGCGAGTGGGGGGCCGCTGCCCCGGCCCGCGGCACGCACCTGAGGCCCGCCGCCGAGGTCTCGTTCGTCTCCGCCGCCTCCCGCATCGCGGCGAGCTGCGCCCCCTTCTCCTCCAGCTCCGCCGCCGCCGCCGCCAGCTTCTCCGTCTGAGCTTGGCTCAGCGCGAAGCTTAGGGGAACGGTCAGCTCGGCTGGGGCGAACGGTCTCCTTGAGGGCGGCGGCCGCCGCCGCGATCTTGGCGTCGCGCTCCGCCACCGCCGCGCCGAGGCGCGCCGCCTGTGCCTGCGGGCCGGAATCGTTAGAGAAAGGAAGGAAGGAAGGCGGGGGACCTAGCGGCGGTTCTCTTACCCGATCTACTAACTAACTAACTAATCTCTGCTCTACTAACGTAAAACTAATCTCTCGCACCTGGAGTCCGCTCTCCTTTTCGGAGGAGCGCGCCTCGAGCTCGCCGATGCGCCCCGCGAGGCGCTCCCGCTCCGCCTCCGCCTCGGCGAGCTTCCGCGCCGTCTCCTTCTCCTGCGCTCGCCAAGCCGCTGAGCGGAAGGGAGGGAGGTAGCGGGGCGAAAGAAAGAGCGGGGCAGAGAACTAAAGGGAAAGCGGCCTAGAGAGAGTGCTCGAGCTCAGATTTGATCTGAGAGTGCTCGAGCTCAGATTTGATGATCTGATTTGATCTGATACGCCTTTAGAGGGGAGAAAGCGGCCTAGAGGGAGCCCCAGAGCTCAGCCCAGATCGGATCGGGTCTGACCTTCTCGTCGAGGGCGCGGAGGCGCCGGGCGAGCTCCGCCGCGTCCCCGCCCGCCTTGCCCGCCCGCTCCTCCGCCGCCGCCTGCGCGTGCGTGCGCCGCGCCCGTTCGGTCGAGAACGAGGCGGGTAGGGTACGGGTCCCAGGTCTAAGTGGCTCCTCTCCTAAGCGCCGTGCCTCTGTGCGCCTTTCCCACGCCGTTCTTATTCTTGTTGCTTCCCCCGTCCCCGGCGCACCAGGGCGGCCTGCGCCTCCTTCGCGTCGGCCTCCCACTTGCGCGCCGCCTCCTCCGCCGCCTCCGCGCGCGCCCGCTGCGCCCCGCCCTCGCCCTCGGCCCCCGCCAGCTCCCGCCGCGCCGCCGCCAGCCCCGCCTCGGCCTCGGCGAGCTTCGCCGAGGTCGCCTTCAGGTCGCCCCGGGACGCCTCGAGCTCCTTCTGAGCCGCCGAGAGCTGACCCGCGAGCTGCGAGGGCAAGTTAGCCAGACATACTTCATTATTTTGGACAGCGTTTTGTAGGGGCGCGGCGCACCTCCTCGGCTCGCTTCTGGGATGCGTCGCCGCCCTCCCGCAGGGCGGCCAGGTCCGCCCGGGCCGCCTCGAGCCCCGCCCCGAGGGCCGCCAGCTCGCCCCGGGCCCCCTCCAGCTCCCCCTCGCGCTCCGACAGGCGGCCCTCCAGCTCGGCGGCCCGCGCCCGCGCCGCCTCCAGCTCGCTTCGGAGCTGCTGGCCCTCCCCTTGAGCCTCCGCCGAGAGCGAAGCGACGGACTGCGATAGCGACGCGGCAAGCGCCGCGGCCGCCGCAGCGAAGGCCGCGAGGGCGTCCGCCTCGGCCGCCTCGCTCCGCAGAATGGCCGAAAGCTTGGGCCGCACGCCCTCCGCCACTGTGGCGTCCCCGCCCTTTGCCAGCGCCTGCCGTGGGGAGGGGGGGTACGGCGTGAGACGGAGGAGGGGAAGAAGCTGAAGGGGGGTACGCGCCACGTTCTCGGCGAGTTCCTTGCGGACGGCCGCCTGCGCCTCGCGCTCGCGCGCGGCCGCGGCCGCCGCCTCCGCCGCCCGCCCGCGCGCCGCGGCGGCCGCCTCGCCGTCGCTGGGCCCCTCGGCGAGGGCCGGGAGCGCGGCGCGCGCCTCCGGGGGCCGCGCCGCGAGCCAGTCCTCCAGCGCCCCCAGGTACTCCGCCGCCTGCGATGCCCAGGCTCAGACTCAGATCAGATCAGATCGGATCGAATCGACTCAGATCAAATCAGGGCACCTCCCTGCGTGCGGCGGCGAGCTGCGCGTCGAGCTCGGCGGCGCGCCCCTCGGCGGCGCCCCCGCCCGCCTCCAGCGACGCCACGCGCCCCTTGAGCGCCTCGCACTCGGATCTGAGCGCCTCCCGCTCGCCCAGGAGCCGGTCCCGCTCGGCCCCGACCTCTTTAAGGAGCTCCCCTTCGGTCCTGAGGCGGTCCCGCTCCGCGCCGGCCTCCGCCGCCGCCGCCTCGAGCCCCGCCGCGCGCTCCTATGAAGCGAGAAGAGAGGCGATCAAATTCAAATTCGAATTTGATCGGATCAAATTCAGATTTGATCCGGGGGACCTGGAGGGCGGCTTCGCGGGCCCTGGCGGCCTCCTCCCCCGCGTGCGCGTCGGCGAGGCGCTTCCTCAGGTCCGCGATCTCCTCGTCCCTCTGCGGCAGGCGCGGCGGCTCAGAGGGCGGGGAGGGGCGGGGCCGGGCCCGAGGATCTAGGCTTGAGCGTAGAAGATATATATCGGGTCTGAAATCGTCTGTCTGCGGGCGCGGCGCGGGCCGGAGCCGCCCGCCTCCGGGCGAGGCGGGGTGGGTTTGCGGTGTACCCCGCACGCACCTCCTTCAGGCTGTACTCGCTCGCCGCGAACTTCTCCTGGATCTCTGCGAATGGGGGGTACGCGAACGGATCCGTGAGGGGGGTACGGCGGTTTCGACGTAGACGGAGGGGGGTGCGGCACCCTGGAGCTCCTTGGTCAGGGACGCCTGCTCCTCCTTCAGCTTCTCCGCCTCCTTGACGGCCGCGTGCATCCCCGCCATCTGCGCCGGGCTCGGACCCGTCCCCCGGCGCGGCTCTTCCCCCCCCCCCCTGCAACCCGGGGGTACGGGAGTGCGCACGAAGGACTCGTTGGCCTGGATGTCGGCCAGGTCTGCCTCCACGTCGATGTCCCCGTCGTTTTTCAGGTGGAAGGCCTGTACCCCCCGGATCAAATTCTCGGATCAAATCCGGGATCGAATTCCGAGATCAAATTCGGACCTGGAGGCGGGCGATCTCGGCCTCGATGCTTTTAGAGAGCTCCGCTTCCTTTCGCACGCTCCGCTTCTGAAGCTCCTTCTGCAGCTGTGCGGCGGCGGCGGCGGGGGGCGTCGATCAGGGGGGTACGCCGAGCGGGCGGCACGAGCTGGCTGGCCGGAGAGGGGTACCTGGTTGATGAGCTCCTGGGCGGCCCGGTCCCGCGCCCGCTTCTTCTTGATCTGGTCGTAGCTGCGGGGGCGGGCGGGTTCGAATCCGTTCCGGTTCGAATCCGTCGGGGAGGGCACCGCTCGCGCGTCTCGACGATGACCCACTCGAGGCCTTCGCGGATGGCGGGGTCGTCCGCCCCGCCCGCCGGCGTCAGCCCCCGGATCGTGATCTGCCGAAGGAGGGCGGTGCCGTCAGATAGATAGATAGCTAGGTAGATAGATAGATAGATAGATAGATAGATAGATAGATAGATAGATAGTTAGATAGGTAGGTAGGTAGATAGATAGGTAGATAGGGAGATAGGTAGATAGGTAGAAAGCCCTCTCTCGCGCACCACGCGGTAGTGGAGGCCCGGGATGTCGGAGAGGTGCAGCTCCCGCTCCAGCTCCTCCGCTGCCCCCGCCCCGAGCCCGAGAACGACCCTAAGAAGAGGGCGCCGGGCGGGGGGGGGGAGGGGGGGGAGGGGGGGGAGTGGGGGGGGAGGGGGGGGGGGGGGGGGCTCTAGCCCAGCGCGGCTCTAGCTTGGCGGGGCGGGCGGTCCTAAGGGCCTAGAAGAAGGCGCGGGGCGGGGCCCGCGGCCCTAAGAAGAAGACGCCGGCCGGGGCCGGGGGCGAGGCGCGCCGCGCCCCCTCTAGCCAGCGCAGCCCAGCGCGGCTCTAGCTTGCTAGCTTGGCCTGGCCTGGTGCTAAGGGCGGGGCGGACCGGTGGGCGGGCTCTAGCCCGGCGCGGCTCTAGCTTTCTAGCCTGGCCTGGTCCTAAGGGCCGGGCGGACCGGAGGCGGCGCCGGGGAGGTCCTGCTTGGTCCCGAAGACGAGGAAGGGCTTCGTTCGCATCAGCGCCTCCCCCGCCATCTGAGGCCGAGGCGCTCAGATGAGGCCGAGGCGCTCAGACGCGGCGCTCAGAAGTGGCCGGGCGGGTCGCGTTTCTAGCGGGGTTTCTAGCGGGGCGGGGCGGGAGGGGGGCGCTGGGGCGGGCCTTGTGCTAGGGGAGCGCTGGGGGCGCTTATATGAGTCTAAAGCCTAGGCTAGGCTATGGGGCGGGCGCGGGGGCGGGGCGGGCCTTGTGGAGGGTGCGGCGGCACTTGTCGAGGTTCTCCGCGTCCGCCGCGTCCACCACGAAGATGCAGCAGAAGAGCTGGGGGGGTCAGGGGGGGGGTAGAGGGCCGGCTGGGAGCGAGGGGCGCGGGGGGGGGGGGGCGGCGGCCGCGGCCGGGCCGTCGGGAAGAAAAGAGCTGGCGCGGGCTAGGATTGGGTGGGGCGAGGGGGAGCGGTGGCCCTCGGCCAGGTCGTCGGGGGGAGGGGGGTACGCGGCGCACGTCGATGAGATACCTGCGGGCGGGGTAAGCGGGGCGGGGCGGGGCGGGACAGGGCGGGAGAGGCGGCGGGGGCCGCTATGCTCGGCTGGGCGGGGCGGGTCGGCGGCGGCGGCGGCGGCGGCGCGCCGCTAGGAGGCCGCGCTGCTCTGCTCTGCTCTGCTCTGCTTGGCGGGGCGCGGGGCGCTGCTCACTTGGACCAGACCTCTGGGTCGATACGGTACGAGTGGCCCAGCTCGAACTTGCCCGTCGTGAAGCTCACCTGCCGCCGCGCCGGGCCGGGCCACAGTCAGCGACGTTTTAGGTGGCGCCTAAGCGGCGGCGTCCTTCGTCTATCCGCTGCGCTCGCGCCCGCGCGGCGCTGAGCTCTCCCTCCGGCGCCCCAGCGGCCTGCCCCGCCGACTCCGGCCGTCCTCTAGCCGCGAGCGGGGCGCGCGCTGACCTTCTCGCCCCCGCACTCGACGAGCTCCGGGCGCGCTGCGGCGTGACGCGACGCGCCTCAGCGCGCCGGGCACGCGGGTGGGCGGGCGCTGCGATGGGGCGGCGGCGGCGGCGCGCCTTTGAGGATCTCGCCAACGGCTCGCCGCAGCGGGTCCATCAGCGTCTTCTTACCCGCGCCGATGTGCCCCGTGAGGCCGATCTGCGCGCGGAGGTTCGCCGCGGCCGATGCGGGTCCGAGCTACCGCGAACGTGCAAGCTTCAGGGCGCACCGGCATCATGGCGCCGCTTGGGCCCTTGGGCTTCGACGACGGTGCAGCGGGAGCCGCCATCGTTCGAGCGCGGTCCGGAGGGCTGCCTGCGTGTCGATCTTCGCCTAGTCTACGTCAGAGACGATTGCGCTACTCGTGCTGAGCCGGCTGGGCGCTACGAGGCGCGCGCCGAAACCCAGACCAGGCTCGGGCGCAAGCTCGGACGACGCACGCCTGCCACTCTCCGAGTCGTCCGCAACACGCCTCGCTGGCCTACCTCGCCGGGCGCGCTGAGCCCGATTCGGCCGTGACGAAGCACAGCGTACCCCCGTACACAAGCCAAACTTCGGTCCCAGCCGAGCGCGGCCATTACAGAAGCGCCGATAGGTGCGTGCGAGAGTTCTATGCGCTTCTTGCGCACAAGCCGCTCACTGCCGGTTGTTGCAGCCGCAATTCTCTCCGCAGCCCGACGCCGCAACGGTCGCCGCAACGATCGCTGACTGCTTCTAAGGCTTGTCTTGTATTCCTCCATTGCGAGCGATCCGCCGCCGCCGCCGCGAACGAGCTCTTGCAATTGTTTCGCGAGGCGCGCGCCGGCGCGCGGAAAATGCGTCATCATCGCCGACGGCGAGGTAAAGCAGCTCAAGCCGAAGGAGGCGCCCAATCAGCACACGTAGCGTCGTTGCGCGGCTTGTGGTCGTACGGCATACCGAGCTCGCTGGTACGTGAAGTTAAAGCCGCGCGCCTGCAGCTGCGGCGCTAGTCGTGCAGCTCGCGCAGCTTTAGCAAGCCCGTCCGCGACTGATCGCACCTTGCGCATGTGCAGGGCGTCTGGCTCCTGAGGAACCGCCTCAAGTGCAAGCTCTCCGCGGCCAATACCGGTCGCGGTCTGCGGCGCGGAACCCGCCGAAGCGCGACCGCGGCCGCGGCCACGGCCGGCGCCGGCCCTGCAGCATCCCCCTTTCCCGTGTCGGTCGCAGCTCCGGCCGCGGCGCCGGCCACGGCGCCCGTCGCGGCAGCCAACGCTGTGTCCGTCAAGACTCCGCCCCATATCGGGATCGGCTCCTTTTCGTGCACGTGCACGCCCGCTAGCGTGTGCAGCGCGTGCACGGATCTCGTCTCTACCTTGCACGAGTACCTCGGCCGCCTGCCCTCCAAGCTGCGCGACTACGCTGCAGACATGCAGGTTCGGCGCCCTCGCCCTCTCGCATCTTCCCGCTCCTCACTGCCCGGCGCAGGAGTACCTAAACACGCTCGAGCAGACCGTCGGGCCGAAGCACGCCCTGACCGCCGCCTGCTCGCTCCGCCTCGCCCTCGCCCGCGTCGATCTCCGGGAAATGGACGAGGCTGCCAGGCTCTACGAGGTACTTGTACGTGCCCTGGCCTGGATCGCTCGATCTTACGATCGCGGCGCCCCGCAGCGGGCGCGGGCGCTCTACGCCGAGGACGGGAGGCTGCGGGCGGCGAGCAGCCCCGGCGCCCTCGCCGAGCACGGCGAAGTCCTGGGCGGCGTCCACCACGCCAGGGGCGACCTTCCCTCCGCCAAGAGGGCCTACCTCGTTCGCCCCTTTGAAATCGGCTAGCCCAAGTTGGCATGGCCTCTTCTCTCTCACACACACACGTGCAGTGGGCCCTTTCGTGCCGCGAGGAGCGCCTGCGGCCGCCGCTCGTGCCGACGCCCGAGAGCTTGATCTACATGGCCAAGACGGAGTACCACCTCGGCGTCTGCGTTTTCCTCATGGGCGACAACGACGCCTCGGAGTCTTACTTCAAGATACTCCATAAATATTGATCATGACAAGCTTCCGCTGACTGCCCCCGCAGTCCGGCTACGCGCACGAGCGGGAGGCGGGGGGCGGGGCGGGGATCGCGCGGCGCTGCTGCGACCTGCCGGTCCACGCCTACCTCACCCTACTCGGGAGGGGGCACTCCGCCGCCGGCCGCCTGGACCGCCTCCACGACGTCATGCGGGTCCGTTATCGTACGACGCGGCCCGGCCCTGCCCTGGAGCTTAGCTTAAGCCCAGCCTAGATTAGAATCTTAGCTTAAGCTAAGCTTAGCTAAAGATAAAGCCTCGGCCGGTGCGGGCGTACGACGCGGCCGGGCCGGGGGCGGCGCCCGTGCTTAAGCTAAGCTTAAGCTTGCGCCGCCTCGGCCGACCCGGCCGGCCTGGCTTCGGCTGGGGCGGCGCCCGCGCTTCAGCCTTAGCTTCAGCCGCCTCGGCCGACCCGGCCGGCCTGGCTAAGCTTAAGCTCGAGTCGCCTCGCAGATGGCTGCGGCGATCGCGGAGCGCGGGCTGTGCCGCGCCTGCGTCGCGCGCGGCGACCTCGCCGGAGTCGCCAAGGCGTTCTCAAGCATCTGCTGCAAGCGCGGCGACTTCGCCAGCGCAGAGGCGTTCTTAGAGGTGGGCGGGCGATCCCGGCCCTCGCCTTGTGCTTGATAAGGACACCGAACGCGTGCCAGGCACGCGTGCCGGGGTTGCCCGGCAGGGCAGAGTCCTCCTCCTTAGACTATCTGCCCGCCGTCCTAGGCATAGCTATATAGCCTTCTGCCTGCGCGGCCTTAGACGTCGACGTCGCTGACGCCCTCTGCTCTACAGCGCCTCGTGGCGGAGACCGAACGGCTCCTGGGCGCCGAGCACCGCCGCCTCGGCTCGGCCCTCGTGCTCCTCGCCCGCTGCAAGCTGGACGCCGGCGAGCCGCCGGAGACCATCTACCCCCTCGCCCGCGTGCGCCCGGACCCGTCCCGTCCGGCCGACGCGCGCTGTACCCCTGCCGCTCGCTCACCTGAGCCGTACCGCAGCGCGGGTGGGGGGTTCTCAGGGCGACCCTGGGCGCAACCAGCCCTAGCCCCGAGGTCGAGGGGGCGATCATCCTGCTAGGGGAGCTGCTGAGCAGGGCGCCGCACTTGGACGCCGACAAGAGCGTCGATATCGTCCAGGTGCGTCCCGTTTTCGAATCCGCCCGGCCCGAACTGATGCATTAGTCTTAAGGCGTACGTGCCCGCAGCGCGTTCTGGACTGGGCATCGGCGAACGACCGCATGCCGGCGGTGAACATTGTGCTTCGGATACCACGGCACATCGCGGTCTCTCACTCAGGCCCGCCTTGCACCTCCCCGGCTGTGCATTTACCACGTAAAACCGGCAGGAGCGGGCACTCCCCAAGGAAACCCTCAGGGCGCGAATGGACAGCAGACTGGAGACGCGCAGGCGGGAGAAGGAAGAGCGGCAGCGGGCGGAGGAGGAGCGCGAGCGGGCGCGGCGGGAGGCCGAGCGCGCCGAGCGCGCCGCCCGCGACGCCGCCGACCGCGTGCGCCGTCTGAGCCGTCTGAGCCGTCTGAGCCGTCTGAGCTCGCCTTCGAATTCTGAGCTGCGCGGGGGCAGGAGGCGGCAAAGAGGCGTATGGGGGGCTCGCAGTGGGCCCCCGCTAAGAAGCTCCTTACGCGCCTTGACGCGCTTCTCAAGGTTAGTAAGCCTCTTTCCCCCCCTCCCGCCTCCTCCCCTCCTCCCCTACCCCCTCCCCCCCTCCCTTCGAATTCCGTCACACACACACACACACACACGCCCTCCCCGCCTCGAAATTAGAAAGCGCACCCCCTCCCCGGCCCTTACCCCAGCCGTCCACCCCTCCCCCCCCTCTCTCCCCCCTGCCTCCAAGAGTGCTGCCCCCCCCCCCCCCCCCCCCCCCCTCCCCCCCAATGCCTCTAAGAGGGGCGCGCAGCGATCGCCGGGCGACTTCGAGGGTCGCCTGCTCCGCATCCGTGCGCGAGCGAGCGAGCCGAGCCGAGCCGGTCCTCGGCTCTGATTTGATCTCGCTGACGGGCGGGCGGGCGGACCCGGGGGGGCGCAGAGTGCATGGCAGGGGCGGGCCAGCTCGAGGAGGCGGGGCGGGAGGCGGAGCGGGCCGAGCGGGCGCTCGCCGGCGCCGGCGCCAGCGCGGACGCCCTCCAGAGGTGCGCATGCGCGGTCCGGTCGCCCTCCCTCCAAGGCTCGACGGGCGCGCCCTGAGCCGCAGCGGCAGGGTTCAGGATCAGCGGCGCGTCATCGCGGGCGAGCTGCTGCAGCGCGAGGAGGCGAAGAAGCGGGAGGAGGCGCAGAGGCGGGAGGAAATGGCGGCGAAGAGGAAGGAGGAGGAAGAGGAGGCGCTGCGCGCGAAGGAACAGCGGCGCGCGCAGGAGCGGCGGCAGCTGCAGCGGAAGGAGCAGAAGCGAGAAGAGGCGCGCCCGCAGGCGGAGGGAGCCGAGCGGCAGCGTGCGGCGGAGCAGCTGCAGCAGCGGAGGCGCGAGGAAGAGCGGCGGGCCGCGCAGGCAGCTGCAGCCGCGGCAGCGCCAGCGGAGACCTCAAGCCCGCCGCCTTCCGAGGCCGGCCCCAGCTCGGGCCGTTGGTCGGAGGCTGCGGCTGCGGCTGCCGCCTGCCGCTTCTTCGCGAGGGGCCTCTGCCGCAACGGCGACCGCTGCCGGTGCGGGAGGTTGGGCGGGCCGGGGCTTCGAATTCCCCGCGCGCCCCTAGCCTCTCGCGCGGTCGTCCCGCCCCTCTGTCGACTGTTTGTTTGGCAGGTACCGGCACGAGGCGAGGGCGGACGCCGGGGCGGGGGCGGGCGACCTCGAGCCTGGGCCCGCGCCGGCGCCTTTCGCGGCCCCCGAGGGGCAGATCCAGGGCCCGCGGGCGAGCCCGGGCCCGAGTGCGCCATCTGCCTCGGGCCCCTGTCTGCCGGCCCGCCCGCCGCCGCCCTCCCCTGCCGCCGTGCGCCCCGCACCCAAAGCGTCTCTTGCTTCTCTAATTATAATGCCTAAGATTTACCTTGCGCTTGCATCTCCGCAGACCGCTTCCACGGCCCCTGCATCGAGGCGTGGAGAAGGGCGATCGCGAGCTCGGGCGGGGCCGCCGCCGGCCGCCGCCCCTGCCCCTTCCGCTGCCCCTCCCGGCGCGCCCCACTCGGCCCTACCTGCCCCCGGCCTCTTCTCCACTCGAGCCTCTTCCCAGTAATTTATTCGCCTTTCAGGCGTTTAGCTTGCAATTGCTGCACGACAGCCGATTAGCTGACGTCTTATCGTCTGCTCTGACCTATAGCTATATATATCAAGGGGGGTCGACTGCTTTTCCCCGCAGCGCTGGCAAACGCACAAGCACACTGCGACCGCATGTAAAGCGCAGGCTGCGCAGCCCGCCGAGCGATCGACTCGGCGACCTGCTGCCGGCGCCGCTACGGCATGCGCAGCCGCGCGCTAGATATGCAGCTGCGGGCCTAGGCGCGAACGGTACCGACAGCTTGCATGTGATCATGACCAGGACAGTCGGATATCTAGATCTTATAAATCAACCGCGCGACCCTGAGAAGAGGGCGCCGCGCGGGGGAGGGGGCGCGGCCCAGCGCGGCTCTAGCTTGCTAGCTTGGTCCTAAGAAACCTGGTCTTGCAGCCCCAGAACGACCCTAAGAAGAGGGCGCCGGGCGGGGGCGAGGCGCGATGCTCTAGCTTGGCCGGCCCGGGCGGGGGTGGGGGTGGGGCGGGGGGCGCCGCGCAGGCCGTGAACAGTTCGCATTTGGACACGTACTCAAAACGCAGGTCCGGGCTACAAGTGTGGGAATGTACACTGCGGCCGCCGCGGCCGCGGGCCCAGCCCACCAGCGAACTGGCCGGCCGGGCCCTGCGTGGCCCCCTAAGGAGAGTAATGCGCCTCCCCGCGGACACTCTGGCTAGCTAAATAGCTACATGTGCCCGCATGCGCGGCGTGGTGCTGCATCGCGTCTTGTGGCGGCGGGGGTCGTCTAGGGCGGTGGCGGGAGCCCCTACAGGCCCATGGAGGGAACCCGACATGAGGTCAGCCTGCGGTGGGCGCGAAGAGGGGTCAGATCGTAATCCAAAATCAAAACAAACGGGCCGCACTCGATCGACGAGCCTCCCACCCAGAGGAGCGCCTGCGCGGGCGGAGGACGATCAGCCGCCGAGCAGGCCGACGCTCCAGGGCACCTGCGCGCGCGGTGCGCACCTGGGGCGCGTCTTGGACGGGAGCCCCTACAGGCCCTGTGGGGGGCCCGACATGGAGTCAGCCTGCGCCGGAGGGCGAAAAAGGGGGTCAGATCGATATATCGAAAAAGCCTTTGTTTTCAAAGGGAACGGGGCGCACTCGATCGACGTGCCTCCCGCCAAAGGCGAACGCCTGCGCGCCGAAGGGCGCAACGATGCATCAGAGGACCATCGCGGCAGGACTTCATGAAGGACCAGGGCGCAGAACGAACTGGGCATTTGCTCGAGCACGATGGATGTGCCCGAAGCCTCGCCAGGCCGCGCGGAGGCGGCCCGCCGCTGATTCTGGTGACCTGTAACGCGTGCATTCGCTGAGCATGCGGACCACGATGAGGGGGAAGACGACGGGAAGACGCCAACGCACCTTGCAATGCTGCACGGAATGGAATGTGACCGCGAAACCAGTGTTGACCTGCTATATACGTGGTTCATAATGCAACGTTTCAGCTTTCGACTTTCGAGCATGAAAGGCGAGGGAAAAAGTGGTTTTCGAGGGGAAAACGTAAGGAGGTCGGGTGAACAGTTCCGCTTCGAATTTAAATTTAAATCATTGAGTCTTGTTGAAATCATTGAATTGCATTCCACTCCTAGAGATCTCCTCTCCTCTAGATCTCCTCTCGCTGCACGCGCGCGCATGCGCAGCTTCAGCTGCAGGCGCCCCCGCGAATATGGTGCGCCGTCTATCTGCATCACCGATGCGGACCGCTGATGCCTGCATTGTCGCATCCGACATTATAGCGGATGCTCATTTATATGTGAGCCGCTAGGGCTCTAGATCACGTCAGCCTTCGAGCTGCTGGACCGACGGCGCCTAGGCTAGTTAGAGCGCCGCGGTCACTTGTATTTGTGTCGGGGTACGCCGTATCTGGACGGGTACACCCAGTGAGTTGGATCTTAGCGACTACAGCAGCGACACTCGCCATTCCCCGCCCTGCCGAGCTTGCACTCCGCACGGGCTTCCCGCGCGCACGATTAGACACACTAATCTCGCACGCGACAGGCGCCATTCTGCCGGAATCGAACCTTCAAGGGTCGCTGGACTTCCAGGCTCTGCCCGCGCCGCGCGCCTCGCCGCGCCGCCTCGCATAAGCTTAAAGAGATCTGGGACGAGCTTTCCGGCGACCGCCACTTGTGGCGTGCTACGCTGCACACTTCGGCCGCGTCGCCTCTGGGCGGGCTGATTGTGCTTCGGAAGTGACTCTAGTGTCCCTCGCGGGCTTCGGTGCATCCCCAGACCGAAGCGCACGCACGAGCTCTCGCGAGAGTCTCAATCATTGTCTGTGTCCCTTCGCCGGTTGCACGCTTCGCGTCGCACACTGTGCCCCGGAGTCTGCCAGCGGCAGTTCTCTGAGTGTCCCTGAGTCGGTTCTCGCACGCCACGAGAAGACCGTGTCCCGGATCTGCAGTGCGCTGCAGATCAAATCTTGTGCCCTGGCATTCTGTTCTCGTGGCTATACGCTGCAAAGAGAGCAATATGTCGAACACTTCTGAACTGATCAGTTCTGAAGTCCGAAGCCGGCTGTCTGCCCTCGCGCACATCGAGCCCGCCCAGGGCTATGCTGCTGTGCATGTGCAGCAACTCGCTGCTGGCTCCGCCGCGGCGGATGATGATCCCGTGCGGATCGCATTCCTGCCTGCAAATCCGCGCCTCGCCGATGGCGACCGGTTCCGGAAGGACGTGCGGAACTTCCAGTCGTCCCTGCCGACGAAGTACTTGTTTGGCCCGGATTCTGCCGGTAGCCAGGAGTACTCAAAGTCAGAGGCGCTAGCCGGAGTGATTGTCGGGCGTATCCGCCCCGGAGCTCTCCGCGCTGAGATTGAGCGCAAGCGCGACCTCTATGAGGCCTCTGTCACTGCCCTCGAGCATGACCGTGCCAGGCTCGCTCGTCTCGAAGCTGTCCCGGCAGACCTGCGGTCCGCCGAGGATGATGCTGCTATCCTCACGCTGCAGCAGAGCTGTGTGCGTGATCAGGCCTCAATCGTGGCCGTGCGCGACTCGTACTTGCGTGCCCCCGGGCTGCTTGACACGATCACTGCGTGGATTCATGAGACCCGCCCGCACGCGGCCCGCCGGGCTCTCACTGAGCCGTACACGGGCGAGGACCCCCGCTCGTGGCATGACTGGTTCTTGCCCCTCGTACGGCACACGCTGCCGCCGGGCCAGCAGTTTGCTGCGTACTACGCGGACTGCCTGCGCACCGCGCTCGAGGCCCGCTCGACGAGCGAGGACCCTGAATATCAGAACCTCGATGTTCGGATGGCCGGGTTCGCCCAGGCGAACGAGCGCACGCTGCGCGAGTTCCTCACGGCGCTGCGGCAGCGCCTCCTCGCCAATAACGGCGCTATCTCGCCGCTCGAGCTTGACAGTATTTTCGTCGAGCAGTGCAAGCGCCACGGCTGCCGCGCCGTGTTCCCGCCTGCGCTGGCAGCTGCCGATCGCGAGCTGCCCGAGGCAAAACGGACCCGTATCCTGCAGGCACAGTTTGCCGAGGATGAGTCCTCGTCCGCCGGCACCCCTGCCGCTGCACGAGCCTCGAGCTCCCCTGGCCCTGCTGAGCCTCGGGATGCAAATTCCAGGGCTCAGCCCTCGATTTCTGCACGTGGGTCCTCTTGGGCCGTGCAGTCCCGCTCGCCTGCCGCTGTTGCGGAGGTGCTGCGGCGCATGTCTGAGCTCGGGTACCCGGAGTACCCCCCCTCAGACTGCTACGGGTGCTCGGATGACCCCAGCGTCCCCGTTGAGGCGCGACGTCATTGGGCAAATGTGTGCCCCAAGCGCACCCCGTTCGCCCCAGTACGCCCCTGGGTCCGCCGCGGCCAGTACTATCGGCAAAAGCGATCCCAAGAGGATGCTGCCGACGAGCAAGAGTACTGGTCCGACGAGAGAAAACAGGACCCAGACGAAGTCTGCGGTCGCTGCGGCGAGGCAGGGCACCACCACAGTGCCTGCCCCGACCCCCCCACACGGGCTGCTCGCTCGAGCTCTGCGCTTCCCGCGCCCTCGAGCTCAGCGGCTCCACCCGCGCGCCCTGCGGCGGAGCGTGAGTGAGCAAGTGCACCAGCTGCACTAGGGTCTGGCTGGCTTGGGCAGCCGCCAGAAAAGCCCTGCTCGTAACCGCGATCCGATTTTTCGCGGAGCCTGGGCCTCCCCTGCGAGAGCCCCATGTGTCGCTGTAATAAGCGGCCCATATACCTGCCTCTGAGCAGGGTGTATATTTGTACATTTGTACATAATTTCAGACGTCGGGGACGACGTCTTCCGAGAGGAGGAGTGAGCACGGGCATGCTGCACGAGCAGTGCAAGCGCTGCCGCTCGCCCTCCCGCCCCGAGGCTTGCTTGGATCTGTGGCCGCTGGCCAAGATCAAATAGCACTCGCGAAAGAAGAGCCCCAATCGCGTGCTGTCGAGCACCCTGAGCGGCCACGGGTGCCCCTCTTTCCGAGAGGAGGAGCACCCCTTTCGCCGAAGCCTGCGAAGAGGCGCCACGGCCGGTGCCGCAATTGCGAGCCCTCCTGCTTGCCTCGATTTAGATCCATGGCCGGTGGCCGAGATCTGATCTCAAACCCCAACCGGGTACCAGTCTTTCCGAGAGGAGGAGTCCCTCCAAGACTCTCTCGTCGAAAGCCTGCGATTTCGCGCGGCGCACTGCAGTTGCTGAGCCTTGCGGTCAGAGCTTCAAAGGCTTGAGCCTGATCATGAGCCGAGCCGCCAAGCTGCAGCTGCAGCTGGCCCTCGCGGGAGGCTTTGAGCTCGAGCCCCCACACTCGAGCGAGCAAGCGGCCTTAGCAGAGATGAGGCGTGATCCACAGAGCCTTGAGCTCGGGATGCACTCTCAAGAGAAGCTCGATGCCTGAGGCACGATGCCCAGCCGGCGAGCGCCTGACGGCGTGCCGTGAGCTCGACAGGCGGCCCGTGAGCCCCTGCAAAAATTGTGAGCCTCCGAGCTCCAATGAAGGGCGAGCTTGAGCACAAGGTGCCCTCGAGAGCTCGAGCCCTGAAATAAAGTCCCGGCACGCCCCGAGGCGGCCAGGCAATAGCAGGCTCTGCCATGAGCTTTGCAGTTCTTTGAACTCAAGTCCTGGTGACGCCCGCCAAGTTGGCGCCCAGGCCGCGCGAGTCTGTTCCGGGATCATCGGATCCGGACTGAACGTTAGCGGGGCGAGGGGCCCAGTGCCCAGCCCAAAGACCTGGTGAACTGCCCGACGAGTTGGCATCCAGGCGGCACACTGCGGCTGCACTGCGGCAGGCCGAGTGGTGCGACGGGCTGCGAGCCCTGCTCACAAGCTAAGAGCTTCGAGACCCGGCGGCCAGCCTGTTGAGGCGGCGCCAGAAGGACACCCATGATTGCCAGTTGTGAGTCCGTCTCGCATGTGGCCGGTCCGGCCCCAGGGCGGTCGTGACGGCGGGTGGTCCTGGCCAGGAGCGGCTTGAGAAAGCCGGCTCCCAGCCGCGTCCGGCCCCACACGAGGGCGAGGACAAGAAGCGGCGATACCTGCCTCCGAGCAGAGTGAGCGCAAGAGGCCACCCGTGAGGGGCTAGCGCTGGGCTGAGACGGGCCTCCGAGCCCCGCGAAACATCGCGAAAGTCCCGGGCAGAAAGGGTGAGCCACGGGCGGCCGGGGCCTTGAGCACAGCTCGGCACGGCGACAGGGCAAGCGTCCCTCAGTAAGTCCCGAGCGGAAGGATGAGCCGCGGGCGGCCGTTAGCCTTGAGCACAGCTCGGCGCGGTGACAGGGCGAGAGACCCTTGCAAAGACCTAGCCGAGCCCTAGGACGCGCCTTGCGTCTGCAGAAGGGTCGGTGGGCGGCTGTGACGCCGGGTTCTGCCCGGGTACAGCGACAGGGGATGACAAATTCCCCCTCCGTGTAAGACCTGGCGTGGTACCAGGGCGCGCCTTGCGCCGGCAGGGGTACACGCAGGCGGTCGTGACGCCGGGTTCCTGCCCCGGGTACGACGACGGGGAAGCAAAAATACCCCCAGCAGGGCTCCGCACCAGGGACGCTTGGTGGCGGATCGCCTGAGAGGGCCACGTCCCCTTTTAATAGATGTGCACCCGCGGGTCGGGCAGGGTACCTCCCGTCGCGCAATGGCGTGGAAGGGCACCTTGTGGGCGCGTCTAGCCTCGCCCTGGAGATTCTAGCTCCACCGCCGTCGGGGATTCCCGATCCGACGCCGTGATAATGCAGTGAAGGCACGGTGTTTGCCTGAGCAGCGGCGCTAGTCGAGCTGCTTAGCCCTAAGTTTTGGGACGGGCATTTCGCTGTGGGCTGCTGAGCGCTGTCGCGAGCGCTGCGCCCCGCGTTGCTGTTGCAGCGTGTGCTTTCGCAGCTAACGTGCTGCACAATCGCGATGAGGGCAGGGCTCCCTCGGCTTCCGTCCCCTTCCGCTCGCCTCGTGCGGGTTACCTGGGCCGCCGGCCCGAAGTTGGACCTCGCCCCCTGGGCACTACACGCTGGAGTCGTGCCGCGCCGGCACTTGCCGGGCATCAGTCTTTTCTATTCCCGGCAGTCGACGCCGGGCATGGACATGTACATAGCCGGACTTGGTGTCTTTTCTATTCCGGCAGTTGCCGGACACGGACGGACGTTGAGCCTTTTTCGATTCCGGCAGTAGCCGGTCGATATGTATTTATTTAGACCCGCGCGGACGCGGGATCCGAGAGGAGGAGTTGTCGCATCCGACATTATAGCGGATGCTCATTTATATGTGAGCCGCTAGGGCTCTAGATCACGTCAGCCTTCGAGCTGCTGGACCGACGGCGCCTAGGCTAGTTAGAGCGCCGCGGTCACTTGTATTTGTGTCGGGGTACGCCGTATCTGGACGGGTACACCCAGTGAGTTGGATCTTAGCGACTACAGCAGCGACACTCGCCATTCCCCGCCCTGCCGAGCTTGCACTCCGCACGGGCTTCCGCGCGCACGATTAGACACACTAATCTCGCACGCGACATGCATGCGAAAATCCGATTTTCGCAGCCGGAGACACGATCGAGGGCCAAGCGCCGCGGCTTCAGTGGCCCCAACGCCGCGGCGTCAGTGGCCCAACGCCGAAGCGGAAATGCGGGCGTCGAGGCAAAGCAGAAGGTGCGCGTCGATCGCCTCGAGCTTCTGCAATCGCAGATATCGATATCGATCGCGAGCGCTTTTTTGCAGCGAGTTCGCTCTCGCTGGAAACGCTGCGGACGACGTTCTCTGGCAAGTGCTCGAGCACCTCGGAGCAGCGGACGCCTTCGACTCGCTGGCGGGCGCGCGCGAGCCGCCGCCTGCGGGACCTCGTCCGTGCCACGGCACTTGGAGCTCGCTTTCGCTGCCGTGGCCCTACTTCCGCAGCACCTCGGGCAATTGCGGCACGAGGAGGAAAAGAAGTGGCCGATCGTCAGCCCGCGGCGAATTCTGGAGGCCTGGGCGGCGCGGGTGGAGAAGGGCCTCGTGAAGGTGCGCTCGAGCTCGCACGTGCGTCGGACGCGAAAAGCTTCGGCGTTCCATGGCCATGACTTCACTGCAGGCGCGGTCCTTTCAGGTGGACACGACGATCGATGGGGAAGACGTGGACCCGGACCTCTACGGAGACGACTTATACATTGACATTGAGGAGAAGTACGGGACGGATCTGGACGTGATGTGCGACGTCGACTCGCCACACCCGAACAAGTACAACAATTACGGCAGCTCCGAGTTCTGGGGCCGGGCTGTCCCTTCCTCCGCTTCCTTCGCCACATGGGCCCCGAGCTGCAGAGCATCTCCATCACCCACGGCGGCGTGCGCCCATTGATTACGACTGTCTGCGCGAATTTTTGAATCGATCGCGATTTCGCTTAAGCCTGTTTCGTGAATCAGATCTCGCCTCCGTACGGTCTCTCTCCGGTCCTGAATGCCAGCTGGGGCCCGACTACGACTACAGGATGCTCTGGGAGGCGGAGGAAAAGGCAAGCTGCGAGCTCCTTAAAATTAGGCCTTTTCTTGACCGAAAACGGTACCGGTGCAGGCTCTGATGGGCAGGCTAGCGCTGTACGTGGCCGCGCTCCTGGCGCAGCTCGCGCCTCTCGGCTCCACCCTTCAGAGCTTCTCGATCCGCCTCTGCGGGGAGCCGCTCGCGCCGGTGCGGATGCGCATGCGATACCGTAGAAGTTCTCGAGACCTTTCGCTGTTTTCCCTGGCTGAGCTGGGCCGGGGCGCGACGCATGCAGTCAAAAGCTATCCCATTCGAGGGAGTTCGTGTGCTTTGTTCGCGAAATTGCGCACTCGAGCTCGTTGTCACATTTCGCGCAGTCTAGTCCTGCAGGGGTCACTGGCGCGAGCTGAAGCCGGCCCTCGCCCTTTCTCCGCCCTCCGCCGCCTCCACATCTACGCCGTACACCTCCTCGAAGCCGAGGAGCTGCGCACCGTCGGCGCCGCGCTGCCGGCCCTCCGCGAGCTCGGCACCTGGTGCAAAGGGGACGAGAAGAGGGGCGCAGTCGACCCCGCGGCGCGCCTCTCCCCCCTTCAGGAGCTCATCCCGAGCCTTGAAGCGGTGCCTTGAGCTTTTCGAATTACGGACTAGATTATCATCTCCCATCAGCGAGATCAAAGAATACGGGGACATATACTAGACTCGCGCCCAGTGATATCGATACGCCCCGGCCCCTTTAGTTTTACAGACTGTGACCCCGTCGACGTCGTGTCGCGATCATGAGCCGCTGCACGGCCTCCAATTGCCAAATTACAATTGCAAGCTGCCTCGTGCATTCGCCCCCCTGTGGCGAGCCGCCCTAGGCCTTTCGCCGCGCTTTGCGGCCTCCTAGCTATATATAGGCCTCGGCCTGCCCCTTCTCCGGATCCCCTCCTTCCGTTTCCCCATTAATCACAGCAAGGTCGTTAATTCCTTGCTCCCCTCTCTCCGCATATGATTGCGGGGCGGGCGGCCGCGGGGCGGGTGGGGGAGGGCGGGCGGGGTAATGTATGCGGGGCGGGCGGGGCGGGCGGGGGCGGGGGCCCGAGGCCGCGGCCGGCGGCGCGCCCCCGACCTAATTGCGATCTAACTGAGTCGTCGACCTATTGCAATTAGATCGCAATCAGGTCCTTGCAATTGGATCGCAATTAGGTCCTTATGCCCATTTTATTGTCGGAATTTAGTCGGGGGCGATCCAATATATTAAGTCTCAGTTAGGTCGTAATTAGATCAGTTGACGTTCGGACCCCTTTTTACTAGTGATCATGAGAAGGAGCCGTCGGGGCGGGGGAGCAGCGCCGAGACGGTTTCCGCGTCCTGCTTCGAATTCTATGTCAAATTTTGTCAAATTTGTCAAATGCGCCCGCAGCAGGCGTAGAACAATTAGAACCTTTCCTTGGCCCGCAGACCCTGCGGCCAGCTTTCAGAGGAGTCCGCTCTTTCTCTCTTTTATTTCTTTCCACGGACCGCTGCCTTTCTTTCACTTTCTTAGCAAACGTCTCATACCTTTTTTCGGGCTGGCCCTAGCCCGGTGCACCAGATTGTTTAGCACAGTCGGCTGCTAGCGGGGCTGCGCCCCCTCCTTGAACAACTACAGCTAGTTCTCTTGTATGGGCCCAGCCCCACTGCTTTCACGAAGGCTTTTTTGAGATTTTTGCCTTCGGCCCTGCACTTAGACTAGAGATTAGATAGGCCTAAGCCTGGATGTGGGGGGGGGGGGGGGGGGGGGGGAGGGGGCGGGGAGGGGGGCGGCGGGCTAGGAAGAGGGTGCCGCATAGGTAAGGACGCGCCGCTCAGACCCTCGGCGGCGACGGGAGCGGGAGGAGGTAAAACAAATTTAAATCACAGGCATTCACGTTCAGCTACAGACTGCAAGCGCATGCGCAGCTGCACTGTCTCCTGCACAGTGCTGCACTGCGGCAGTACAAATTTCCTACAATTACTACTAGTATATATATAGGCTACTTGGCTTAGTAGGCTGCACATATCGTTGCAGGATTACTACGTATACCGTACGTGTAACACTTAAGTAATTAATGCGGGCACTTTAGTATTTTTTTTGAAGACTACGGAAGGGCAAACCCCCGTATAGGTACTACGGTAGTAAAATTAAAATCGACAAAGCAATCACAAATCAAAGATAGTCGTAGGCAATCGCGATCGCAAGACGTATATACGCATAAGAACTAGGGATCACGACGAGGGACAATGCGGTCCCAAATTAATGCGTTTTCGCTGTCAAACGCATTAATTTGGGACCGCATTAATATCGAAACGCTAGAAAGTGCTGTATGTACCCCTTACAGCAGCCAAAGGCTTAAGCTTCAAAACGCATTAATTCGGTGCACATTATTATCAATACAGGGTCCGGGTCCAAAACGCATTTATTACTGGCGCATTAATTAAGTGTTACAACGGTAGTATACTAGTAGCCTAGTGCTAGTATTGGTAGTATGTACTAGCGCAGAAACAAATCCGACCGTCGGACCGATGATATCGATCGTGTCTTTTGGCACTTCGGGATCACGGCGGGATCGGATATCGAATCATATTAACGATACCGTAATACACAATATATTATGTCATGCAAATTTATGTCGTTTAAACCCGAGCCTTCAGACTCTTTCTACATGCATCATTGAGTTGTCCTTCTAACCCAGGGCATTGCGCAGAGCCGGCTCTGCCTTCGCGTACGCGTGCGCCTCGGGCGCGTCGCCGTGACGCGACGACGGTAATGGTGGCCACTCCGCCCCGGACGCCCCGTGCGCCACGCCGCGCTCGCGCCATCCCTTCCCCCGCGCCGGGCCCGCGGCGCTCTCTGAGGCGGCGGGACAGGCCGCGGGCGGCTGTGGTGAGCGGCGGCTGTGGTGAGCAGGCAGGCCCTCGCGGCCTCCGCCAGCAGCTCATCGCCGCCTCCGCCTCGGGCGTCGGCGTGTGCGCGCCGGCCCCCGCCCCGGCCTCCCGCCCCCGGCGCTTGCTGAGAAACAAGCCGCAGGCCGGCGGGGCGCGGGGCGCTGCGGCTCATGGAGGTGGCGGCGCTCGTCCTCGCCGCCGCCCTCAAGGCCGGCAACGAGCGCCTGTGCGCCGGCCGCCCGCGCCCCGCCCCCGCCCCCCCCGCCGCCTCGCCCTGAGGGGCGCGGGGTGCCCAGCAGCCTGACGATGGCGGCGGACAAGTACGCGAGGCTCTTCGCGCACGCCGACGCCCCCGCGGCCCTCGCCCTGCAGCTCCTCCACCGCCACCGCGTCGACTCCCCGCTCCTCGCCGCCCAGCCCACCCCGCCCGCTTCTCCCTCGTCGCCCTCCTCGGCCTGCCCGCCCCGCCCGCTCGTCCCTCGCGGGGCCTGACGGGGCGGGGCGGGGACAGATCCCGGGGCGGCCTCCTTCACGTCCCTCTTCCGGGCGCACGCGGCCGGCGCCTGAGACCGCGCCATCGCCATGCAGGCGCCCGGACCCCTCCCGCCCCGCCCCCCGCCCCGCCCGCCGCGCCCTCTGACGGAGCCGCAGGGCGCGCCCCCGCCGCCCCTCCCTGCCCTCGTACACATCCCCGAACTCCTCTCTTCCCTCGTCTCCAGTGCGCCGTACCCCTCCCGAACCCGGCGCGGCGCCTCGTACCCGCCCCGACGCCGGCGCCGCTCCGGCAGACGCGCCGCTGGTGGCCGGCTCGGCGACCTCTTCCACGAGCTCCCCAGCCGCGCCAGCGAGCTCCCCAGCCACGCCAGCAGGCCCGTACCCCCCCCCCAACTGGACTCGGCGTACCCCCTCAACCCCGGGCGCGCAGGGCGATGTACAGGGCGCTGCTGGAGGTGCTGGGGGGCCCGGTACCCCCAGGACGTCGGTCAGGCCTGCCTGGCCGCCGCCGTCGTCCTCCCCGAGCCCCCATGGGCGCCCCCGCCGGCGCGCCGCTGGCGCGCTGCAGCGCCGCCGGCTGGCGCCGCCGGCTGGCGCCGCCGGGCTGCACGGGCGCCGCCACGGGCCCGAGGGCGCATCCCAGCGAACACGCTGCTCAACTGTCCGTGCGAGCTTTCTTCGCCCCGCCCTCCCCCCCTCCCCCCCCTAGCTTGCTTCGTCCGCCGTTTTTTGGAGCGGATCCAACGCTGCCGTTTTTTCGCCCCCCCCCCCCCCCCCCCTCTGCCGTTTTTTGGAGCGGAACCAACGCTGACGCTGGCCGTGCAGCACGCATCCGCCGGCAAAGAGCTCTACTGTGCGTCGCCCCGGCCCTCCACTGAATGAAATGACTGACTGAATTCGACTGGCGGTGCAGTGGGTTAGACGTTGCTCTAGCTGCAGCAACGGCGGCCGGGGAGGCTGATCGCGGTGCCGTCCCTGCCCCGCCCACCCGAGCATGCGCAGCGGCTTCTGACGGTGCCGCGCCTCTTGGGCCAGGAAGCTGGCGGAAGCCCGGAGCCAGTGACCATCGCTGTTCCAGCCTGGCTAGCGGATCACACGTACGCCCGTACCCCTTCCGCGGCATCAATATATAACCCTCCCCGCTCATTCTCTCCGCACTACAGGCAGGAAGCAGCGAAGCAGAGAGCAGCGCGCGCCCGAGTTCTTCAGCAGCGACGTCGACCGGCCGAGAGGAAGTCAATTTGATCCGTCATATAGGGGCAGGAAAGCATGTAGAAAGCGTTTCAGGAAGCATTTTTAGATCAGTGTAGATGCGCTATAATGTCTGAGCAGCGTTTGGTAGTCGGCAACCCGAGAAATTCGGTCTGCCAGCTGCCATACAAGGTGGTTGGGAATGTATGGCAGTTGGCAAGCGAGGGGTACGGGGAAATCCGTGCAAATCGGGCGAGAATTGTGTTAATTTACGACAAAATTAAAACATAAAATAGACCGAATTACCTAATTAGAAAAAAATTGCGCTATTTTATCGAAATTTCGGCTCCCACCCCCCGATCAAAATCCCCACCGTGTGGCACCAAATTAAAATATTGAGCACGAAATTGGCCACTTCCTAGCGCGAGCTCTAGGTCGCCGGGCCGGCGCTCCTCGCCCAGGGCGCGTACAGACTCCGCGCATGTTCCAACGCCTTCATAGACATATATATAAGATAGAGCACCCCTGTGAAACTTCAGAATCCGGGTTCTCAATAGTAGGCGGGCCTTAGCGCGAAATTGCCTAGGGGCGGCATCGAACCCGGGTTGTTCCATTCCAACAGAATTCTTGAAGTTCGGGTACCTTAGCGGGACTTAACAATAGGTAGCTAGCGACTCCGTGACGGGCCGGAGGTTCCTAGCGATCTTAGCTGGGTTTATGAGAAGGCTCTATTTCTACATGCATCATTGAAGTTGTCCTTCTAACCCAGGGCATGCGCAGAGCCGGCTCTGCCTTCGCGTACGCGTGCGCCCTCGGGCGCGTCGCCGTGACGCGACGACGGTAATGGTGGCCACTCCGCCCCGGACGCCCCGTGCGCCACGCCGCGCTCGCGCCATCCCTTCCCCCGCGCCGGGCCCCGGGCTCCTCTGAGGCGGCGGCGGCTGTGGTGAGCGGGCGGCTGTGGTGAGCAGGCAGGCCCTCGCGGCCTCCGCCCAGCAGCTCATCGCCGCCTCCGCCTCGGGCGTCGGCGTGTGCGCGCCGGCCCCCGCCCCGGCCTCCCGCCCCCCGGCGCTTGCTGAGAAACAAGCCGCAGGCCGGCGGGGCGCGGGGCGCTGCGGCTCATGGAGGTGGCGGCGCTCGTCCTCGCCGCCGCCCTCAAGGCCGGCAACGAGCGCCTGTGCGCCGGCCGCCCCGCCCCCGCCCCCGCCCCCGCCCCCGCCGCCTCGCCCTGAGGGGCGGTGCCCAGCAGCCTGACGATGGCGGCGGACAAGTACGCGAGGCTTTCGCGCACGCGACGCCCCCGCGGCCCTCGCCCTGCAGCTCCTCCACCGCCACCGCGTCGACTCCCCGCTCCTCGCCGCCCCACCGCCCACCCCGCCGCTTCTCCTCGTCGCCCTCGCCTCGGCCCCGCCCGCCCGCGTCCTCGCGGGGCCTGACGGGGCGGGCGGGGACAGATCCCGGGCGGCCTCCTTCACGTCCTCTTCCGGGCGCACGCGGCCGGCGCCTGAGACCGCGCCATCGCCATGCAGGCGCCCGGACCCCTCCCGCCCCGCCCCCGCCCCGCCCCGCGCGCCCTCTGACGGAGCCGCAGGGCGCGCCCCCGCCGCCCCTCCCTGCCCTCGTACACATCCCGAACTCCTCTCTTCCAGTACCCCTCCCGAACCCGGCGCGGCGCCTCGTACCCCGCCCCGACGCCGGCGCCGCTCCGGCAGACGCGCCGCTGGTGGCCGGCTCGGCGACCTCTTCCACGAGCTCCCCAGCCGCGCCAGCGAGCTCCCCAGCCACGCCAGCAGGCCCGTACCCCCCCCCCCCAACTGGACTCGGCGTACCCCCCTCAACCCCGGGCGCGCAGGGCGATGTACAGGGCGCTGCTGGAGGTGCTGGGGGGCCCGGTACCCCCCAGGACGTCGGTCAGGCCTGCCTGGCCGCCGCCGTCGTCCTCCCCGAGCCCCCCATGGGCGCCCCCGCCGGCGCGCCGCTGGCGCGCTGCAGCGCCGCCGCTGGCGCGCCGGCTGGCGCCGCCGGGCTGCACGGGCGCCGCCACGG
Organism: Cyanophora paradoxa; assembly: GCA_004431415.1. Lineage (NCBI taxonomy): Eukaryota > Glaucocystophyceae > Cyanophorales > Cyanophoraceae > Cyanophora > Cyanophora paradoxa. Next base: position 90,134 of record QPMI01000537.1, read on the forward strand.
GCCCGAGGGCGCATCCCAGCGAACACGCTGCTCAACTGTCCGTGCGAGCTTTCTTCGCCCCGCCCCCCCCCCCCCCCCCCCCTAGCTTGCTTCGTCCCGCGTTTTTTGGAGCGGATCCAACGCTGCCGTTTTTTTCGCCCCCCCCCCCCCCCCTCTGCCGTTTTTGGAGCGGAACCAACGCTGACGCTGGCCGTGCAGCACGCATCCGCCGGCAAAGAGCTCTACTGTGCGTCGCCCCGGCCCTCCACTGAATGAAATGACTGACTGAATTCGACTGGCGGTGCAGTGGGTTAGACGTTGCTCTAGCTGCAGCAACGGCGGCCGGGAGGCTGATCGGGTGCCGTCCCTGCCCGCCCACCGAGCATGCGCCAGCGGCTTCTGACGGTGCGCGCCAAAGCTGGCGGAAGCCCGGAGCCAGTGACCATCGCTGTTCCAGCCTGGCTAGCGGATCACACACGTACGATCAAATATACCCCTCCCCGCTTCCGCGCATCAGCTCAGGAAGCAAGCGAAGCAGAGAGCAGCGCGCGCCCGAGTTCTTCAGCAGCGACGTCGACCGGCCGAGAGGAAGTCAATTTGATCCGTCATATAGGGGCAGGAAAGCATGTAGAAAGCGTTTCAGGAAGCATTTTTAGATCAGTGTAGATGCGCTATAATGTCTGAGCAGCGTTTGGTAGTCGGCAACCCGAGAAATTCGGTCTGCCAGCTGCCATACAAACCCAACACAGGTGGTTGGGAATGTATGGCAGTTGGCAAGCGAGGGGTACGGGGAAATCCGTGCAAATCGGGCGAGAATTGTGTTAATTTACGACAAAATTAAAACATAAAATAGACCGAATTACCTAATTTTGGGGGGGAGAAACACGAAAATTGCGCTATTTTATCGAAATTTCGGCTCCCACCCCCCGATCAAAATCCCCACCGTGTGGCACCAAATTAAAATATTGAGCACGAAATTGGCCACTTCCTAGCGCGAGCTCTAGGTCGCCGGGCCGGCGCTCCTCGCCCAGGGCGCGTACAGACTCCGCGCATGTTCCAACGCCTTCATAGACATATATATAAGATAGAGCACCCCTGTGAAACTTCAGAATCCGGGTTCTCAATAGTAGGCGGGCCTTAGCGCGAAATTGCCTAGGGGCGGCATCGAAATTGTTCCATTCCAACAGAATTCTTGAAGTTCGGGTACCTTAGCGGGACTTAACAATAGGTAGCTAGCGACTCCGTGACGGGCCGGAGGTTCCTAGCGATCTTAGCTGGGTTTATGAGAAGGCTCTATTTCTACATGCATCATTGAAGTTGTCCTAACCCAGGGCAAGAGCCGGCTTGCTGCTCGCGTACGCGCGTCGCCGTGACGCGACGACGGTAATGGTGGCCACTCCGCCCCGGACGCCCCGTGCGCCACGCCGCGCTCGCGCCATCCCTTCCCCCGCGCCCCGCGGCGCTCCTCTGAGGCGGCGGGACAGGCCGCGGGCGGCTGTGGTGAGCGGGCGGCTGTGGTGAGCAGGCAGGCCCTCGCGGCCTCCGCCCAGCAGCTCATCGCCGCCTCCGCCTCGGGCGTCGGCGTGTGCGCGCCGGCCCCCGCCCCTCCCGCCCCCCGGCGCTTGCTGAGAAACAAGCCGCAGGCCGGCGGGGGCGCGGGGCGCTGCGGCTCATGGAGGTGGCGGCGCTCGTCCTCGCGCGCCGCCCTCAAGGCCGGCAACGAGCGCCTGTGCGCCGGCCGCCCCGCCCCCGCCCCGCCCGCCCCCGCCGCCTCGCCCTGAGGGCGCGGGGTGCCCAGCAGCCTGACGATGGCGGCGGACAAGTACGCGAGGCTCGCGCACGACCGCGGCCCTCGCCCTGCAAGCCACCACGCGTCGACTCCCCGCCCACCCCGCCCGCTTCTCCCTCGTCGCCCTCCTCGGCCTGCCCCGCCCCGCCCGCTCGTCCCTTGTGGAGGGTGCGGCGGCACTTGTCGAGGTTCTCCGCGTCCGCCGCGTCCACCACGAAGATGCAGCAGAAGAGCTGGGGGGGTCAGGGGGGGGTAGAGGTGGGAGCGAGGGGGCGCGGGGGGGGGGGGGGGCGGCGGCCCGCGGCCGGGCCGTCGGGAAGAAAAGAGCTGGCGCGGGCTAGGGATTGGGTGGGGCGAGGGGGAGCGGTGGCCCTCGGCCAGGTCGTCGGGGGAGGGGGGGTACGCGGCGCACGTCGATGAGATACCTGCGGGCGGGGGTAAGCGGGGCGGGGCGGGGCGGGACAGGGCGGGAGAGGCGGCGGGGGCCGCTATGCTCGGCTGGGCGGGGCGGGTCGGCGGCGGCGGCGGCGGCGGCGCGCCGCTAGGAGGCCGCGCTGCTCTGCTCTGCTCTGCTCTGCTTGGCGGGGCGGGGCGCTGCTCAGACCTCTGGGTCGATACGGTACGAGTGGCCCAGCTCGAACTTGCCCGTCGTGAAGCTCACCTGCCGCCGCGCCGGGCCGGGCCACAGTCAGCGACGTTTTAGGTGGCGCCTAAGCGGCGGCGTCCTTCGTCTATCCGCTGCGCTCGCGCCCGCGCGGCGCTGAGCTCTCCCTCCGGCGCCCCAGCGGCCTGCCCCGCCGACTCCGGCCGTCCTCTAGCCGCGAGCGGGGCGCGCGCTGACCTTCTCGCCCCCGCACTCGACGAGCTCCGGGCGCGCTGCGGCGTGACGCGACGCGCCTCAGCGCGCCGGGCACGCGGGTGGGGGGCGCTGCGATGGGGCGGCGGCGGCGGCGCGCCTTTGAGGATCTCGCCAACGGCTCGCCGCAGCGGGTCCATCAGCGTCTTCTTACCCGCGCCGATGTGCCCCGTGAGGCCGATCTGCGCGCGGAGGTTCGCCGCGGCCGATGCGGGTCCGAGCTACCGCGAACGTGCAAGCTTCAGGGCGCACCGGCATCATGGCGCCGCTTGGGCCCTTGGGCTTCGACGACGGTGCAGCGGGAGCCGCCATCGTTCGAGCGCGGTCCGGAGGGCTGCCTGCGTGTCGATCTTCGCCTAGTCTACGTCAGAGACGATTGCGCTACTCGTGCTGAGCCCGGCTGGGCGCTACGAGGCGCGCGCCGAAACCCAGACCAGGCTCGGGCGCAAGCTCGGACGACGCACGCCTGCCACTCTCCGAGTCGTCCGCAACACGCCTCGCTGGCCTACCTCGCCGGGCGCGCTGAGCCCGATTCGGCCGTGACGAAGCACAGCGTACCCCCGTACACAAGCCAAACTTCGGTCCCAGCCGAGCGCGGCCATTACAGAAGCGCCGATAGGTGCGTGCGAGAGTTCTATGCGCTTCTTGCGCACAAGCCGCTCACTGCCGGTTGTTGCAGCCGCAATTCTCTCCGCAGCCCGACGCCGCAACGGTCGCCGCAACGATCGCTGACTGCTTCTAAGGCTTGTCTTGTATTCCCTCCATTGCGAGCGATCCGCCGCCGCCGCCGCGAACGAGCTCTTGCAATTGTTTCGCGAGGCGCGCGCCGGCGCGCGGAAAATGCGTCATCATCGCCGACGGCGAGGTAAAGCAGCTCAAGCCGAAGGAGGCGCCCAATCAGCACACGTAGCGTCGTTGCGCGGCTTGTGGTCGTACGGCATACCGAGCTCGCTGGTACGTGAAGTTAAAGCCGCGCGCCTGCAGCTGCGGCGCTAGTCGTGCAGCTCGCGCAGCTTTAGCAAGCCCGTCCGCGACTGATCGCACCTTGCGCATGTGCAGGGCGTCTGGCTCCTGAGGAACCGCCTCAAGTGCAAGCTCTCCGCGGCCAATACCGGTCGCGGTCTGCGGCGCGGAACCCGCCGAAGCGCGACCGCGGCCGCGGCCACGGCCGGCGCCGGCCCTGCAGCATCCCCCTTTCCCGTGTCGGTCGCAGCTCCGGCCGCGGCGCCGGCCACGGCGCCCGTCGCGGCAGCCAACGCTGTGTCCGTCAAGACTCCGCCCCATATCGGGATCGGCTCCTTTTCGTGCACGTGCACGCCCGCTAGCGTGTGCAGCGCGTGCACGGATCTCGTCTCTACCTTGCACGAGTACCTCGGCCGCCTGCCCTCCAAGCTGCGCGACTACGCTGCAGACATGCAGGTTCGGCGCCCTCGCCCTCTCGCATCTTCCCGCTCCTCACTGCCCGGCGCAGGAGTACCTAAACACGCTCGAGCAGACCGTCGGGCCGAAGCACGCCCTGACCGCCGCCTGCTCGCTCCGCCTCGCCCTCGCCCGCGTCGATCTCCGGGAAATGGACGAGGCTGCCAGGCTCTACGAGGTACTTGTACGTGCCCTGGCCTGGATCGCTCGATCTTACGATCGCGGCGCCCCGCAGCGGGCGCGGGCGCTCTACGCCGAGGACGGGAGGCTGCGGGCGGCGAGCAGCCCCGGCGCCCTCGCCGAGCACGGCGAAGTCCTGGGCGGCGTCCACCACGCCAGGGGCGACCTTCCCTCCGCCAAGAGGGCCTACCTCGTTCGCCCCTTTGAAATCGGCTAGCCCAAGTTGGCATGGCCTCTTCTCTCTCACACACACACGTGCAGTGGGTGTGCCGCGAGGAGCGCCTGCGGCCGCCGCTCGTGCCGACGCCCGAGAGCTTGATCTACATGGCCAAGACGGAGTACCACCTCGGCGTCTGCGTTTTCCTCATGGGCGACAACGACGCCTCGGAGTCTTACTTCAAGATACTCCATAAATATTGATCATGACAAGCTTCCGCTGACTGCCCCCGCAGTCCGGCTACGCGCACGAGCGGGAGGCGGGGGGCGGGGCGGGGATCGCGCGGCGCTGCTGCGACCTGCCGGTCCACGCCTACCTCACCCTACTCGGGAGGGGGCACTCCGCCGCCGGCCGCCTGGACCGCCTCCACGACGTCATGCGGGTCCGTTATCGTACGACGCGGCCCTGCCCTGGAGCTTAGCTTAAGCCCAGCCTAGATTAGAATCTTAGCTTAAGCTAAGCTTAGCTAAAGATAAAGCCTCGGCCGGTGCGGGCGTACGACGCGGCCGGGCCGGGGGCGGCGCCCGTGCTTAAGCTAAGCTTAAGCTTGCGCCGCCTCGGCCGACCCGGCCGGCCTGGCTTCGGCTGGGGCGGCGCCCGCGCTTCAGCCTTAGCTTCAGCCGCCTCGGCCGACCCGGCCGGCCTGGCTAAGCTTAAGCTCGAGTCGCCTCGCAGATGGCTGCGGCGCGGGCGCGGGGGCGGCGCCTGCGTCGCGCGCGGCGACCTCGCCGGAGTCGCCAAGGCGTTCTCAAGCATCTGCTGCAAGCGCGGCGACTTCGCCAGCGCAGAGGCGTTCTTAGAGGTGGGCGGGATCCCGGCCCTCGCCTTGTGCTTGATAAGGACACCGAACGCGTGCCAGGCACGCGTGCCGGGGTTGCAGGGCAGAGTCCTCCTCCTTAGACTATCTGCCCGCCGTCCTAGGCATAGCTATATAGCCTTCTGCCTGCGCGGCCTTAGACGTCGACGTCGCTGACGCCCTCTGCTCTACAGCGCCTCGTGGCGGAGACCGAACGGCTCCTGGGCGCCGAGCACCGCCGCCTCGGCTCGGCCCTCGTGCTCCTCGCCCGCTGCAAGCTGGACGCCGGCGAGCCGCCGGAGACCATCTACCCCCTCGCCCGCGTGCGCCCGGACCCGTCCCGTCCGGCCGACGCGCGCTGTACCCCTGCCGCTCGCTCACCTGAGCCGTACCGCAGCGCGGGTGGGGGGTTCTCAGGGCGACCCTGGGCGCAACCAGCCCTAGCCCCGAGGTCGAGGGGGCGATCATCCTGCTAGGGGAGCTGCTGAGCAGGGCGCCGCACTTGGACGCCGACAAGAGCGTCGATATCGTCCAGGTGCGTCCCGTTTTCGAATCCGCCCGGCCCGAACTGATGCATTAGTCTTAAGGCGTACGTGCCCGCAGCGCGTTCTGGACTGGGCATCGGCGAACGACCGCATGCCGGCGGTGAACATTGTGCTTCGGATACCACGGCACATCGCGGTCTCTCACTCAGGCCCGCCTTGCACCTCCCCGGCTGTGCATTTACCACGTAAAACCGGCAGGAGCGGGCACTCCCCAAGGAAACCCTCAGGGCGCGAATGGACAGCAGACTGGAGACGCGCAGGCGGGAGAAGGAAGAGCGGCAGCGGGCGGAGGAGGAGCGCGAGCGGGCGCGGCGGGAGGCCGAGCGCGCCGAGCGCGCCGCCCGCGACGCCGCCGACCGCGTGCGCCGTCTGAGCCGTCTGAGCCGTCTGAGCCGTCTGAGCTCGCCTTCGAATTCTGAGCTGCGCGGGGGGCAGGAGGCGGCAAAGAGGCGTATGGGGGGCTCGCAGTGGGCCCCCGCTAAGAAGCTCCTTACGCGCCTTGACGCGCTTCTCAAGGTTAGTAAGCCTCTTTCCCCCCCCCCGCCTCCTCCCCTCCTCCCCTACCCCCTCCCCCCCTCCCTTCGAATTCCGTCACACACACACACACACACGCCCTCCCCGCCTCGAAATTAGAAAGCGCACCCCTCCCCGGCCCTTACCCCAGCCGTCCACCCTCCCCCCCCCTCTCTCCCCCCTGCCTCCAAGAGTGCTGCCCCCCCCCCCCTCCTCCCCCCCTCCCCCCAATGCCTCTAAGAGGGGCGCGCAGCGATCGCCGGGCGACTTCGAGGGTCGCCTGCTCCGCATCCGTGCGCGAGCGAGCGAGCCGAGCCGAGCCGGTCCTCGGCTCTGATTTGATCTCGCTGACGGGCGGGCGGGCGGACCCGGGGGGCGCAGAGTGCATGGCAGGGGCGGGCCAGCTCGAGGAGGCGGGGCGGGAGGCGGAGCGGGCCGAGCGGGCGCTCGCCGGCGCCGGCGCCAGCGCGGACGCCCTCCAGAGGTGCGCATGCGCGGTCCGGTCGCCCTCCCTCCAAGGCTCGACGGGCGCGCCCTGAGCCGCAGCGGCAGGGTTCAGGATCAGCGGCGCGTCATCGCGGGCGAGCTGCTGCAGCGCGAGGAGGCGAAGAAGCGGGAGGAGGCGCAGAGGCGGGAGGAAATGGCGGCGAAGAGGAAGGAGGAGGAAGAGGAGGCGCTGCGCGCGAAGGAACAGCGGCGCGCGCAGGAGCGGCGGCAGCTGCAGCGGAAGGAGCAGAAGCGAGAAGAGGCGCGCCCGCAGGCGGAGGGAGCCGAGCGGCAGCGTGCGGCGGAGCAGCTGCAGCAGCGGAGGCGCGAGGAAGAGCGGCGGGCCGCGCAGGCAGCTGCAGCCGCGGCAGCGCCAGCGGAGACCTCAAGCCCGCCGCCTTCCGAGGCCGGCCCCAGCTCGGGCCGTTGGTCGGAGGCTGCGGCTGCGGCTGCCGCCTGCCGCTTCTTCGCGAGGGGCCTCTGCCGCAACGGCGACCGCTGCCGGTGCGGGAGGTTGGGCGGGCCGGGGCTTCGAATTCCCCCGCGCGCCCCTAGCCTCTCGCGCGGTCGTCCCGCCCCTCTGTCGACTGTTTGTTTGGCAGGTACCGGCACGAGGCGAGGGCGGACGCCGGGGCGGGGGCGGGCGACCTCGAGCCTGGGCCCGCGCCGGCGCCTTTCGCGGCCCCCGAGGGGGCAGATCCAGGGCCCGCGGGCGAGCCCGGGCCCGAGTGCGCCATCTGCCTCGGGCCCCTGTCTGCCGGCCCGCCCGCCGCCGCCCTCCCCTGCCGCCGTGCGCCCCGCACCCAAAGCGTCTCTTGCTTCTCTAATTATAATGCCTAAGATTTACCTTGCGCTTGCATCTCCGCAGACCGCTTCCACGGCCCCTGCATCGAGGCGTGGAGAAGGGCGATCGCGAGCTCGGGCGGGGCCGCCGCCGGCCGCCGCCCCTGCCCCTTCCGCTGCCCCCTCCCGGCGCGCCCCACTCGGCCCTACCTGCCCCCGGCCTCTTCTCCACTCGAGCCTCTTCCCAGTAATTTATTCGCCTTTCAGGCGTTTAGCTTGCAATTGCTGCACGACAGCCGATTAGCTGACGTCTTATCGTCTGCTCTGACCTATAGCTATATATATCAAGGGGGGTCGACTGCTTTTCCCCGCAGCGCTGGCAAACGCACAAGCACACTGCGACCGCATGTAAAGCGCAGGCTGCGCAGCCCGCCGAGCGATCGACTCGGCGACCTGCTGCCGGCGCCTACGGCATGCGCAGCCGCGCGCTAGATATGCAGCTGCGGGCCTAGGCGCGAACGGTACCGACAGCTTGCATGTGATCATGACCAGGACAGTCGGATATCTAGATCTTATAAATCAACCGCGCGACCCTGAGAAGAGGGCGCCGCGCGGGGAGGGGGCGCGGCCCAGCGCGGCTCTAGCTTGCTAGCTTGGTCCTAAGAAACCTGGTCTTGCAGCCCAGAACGACCCTAAGAAGAGGGCGCCGGGCGGGGGCGAGGCGCGATGCTCTAGCTTGGCCGGCCCGGGCGGGGGTGGGGGTGGGGCGGGGGGCGCCGCGCAGGCCGTGAACAGTTCGCATTTGGACACGTACTCAAAACGCAGGTCCGGGCTACAAGTGTGGGAATGTACACTGCGGCCGCCGCGCGGGCCCAGCCACCAGCGAACTGGCCGGCCGCCCTGCGTGGCCCCTAAGGAGAGTAAT
>QPMI01000538.1:0-51355 GCA_004431415.1 Cyanophora paradoxa
GCGTGCGCCCGGACCCGTCCCGTCCGGCCGACCGCGCGCATGTACCCCTGCCGCTCGCTCACCTGAGCCGTACCGCAGCGCGGGTGGGGGGTTCTCAGGGCGACCCTGGCGCAACCAGCCCTAGCCCCGAGGTCGAGGGGCGATCATCCTGCTAGGGGAGCTGCTGAGCAGGGCGCCGCACTTGGACGCCGACAAGAGCGTCGATATCGTCCAGGTGCGTCCCGTTTTCGAATCCGCCCGGCCGAACTGATGCATTAGTCTTAAGGCGTACGTGCCCGCAGCGCGTTCTGGACTGGGCATCGGCGAACGACCGCATGCCGGCGGTGAACATTGTGCTTCGGATACCACGGCACATCGCGGTCTCTCACTCAGGCCCGCCTTGCACCTCCCCGGCTGTGCATTTTACCACGTAAAACCGGCAGGAGCGGGCACTCCCCAAGGAAACCCTCAGGGCGCGAATGGACAGCAGACTGGAGACGCGCAGGCGGGAGAAGGAAGAGCGGCAGCGGCGGAGGAGGAGCGCGAGCGGGCGCGGCGGGAGGCCGAGCGCGCCGAGCGCGCCGCCCGCGACGCCGCCGACCGCGTGCGCCGTCTGAGCCGTCTGAGCCGTCTGAGCCGTCTGAGCTCGCCTTCGAATTCTGAGCTGCGCGGGGGGCAGGAGGCGGCAAAGAGGCGTATGGGGGGCTCGCAGTGGGCCCCCGCTAAGAAGCTCCTTACGCGCCTTGACGCGCTTCTCAAGGTTAGTAAGCCTCTTTCCCCCCCTCCCCGCCTCCTCCCCTCCTCCCCTACCCCCCTCCCCCCCCTCCCTTCGAATTCCGTCACACACACACACACACACACGCCCTCCCCGCCTCGAAATTAGAAAGCGCACCCCCTCCCCGGCCCTTACCCCAGCCGTCCACCCCTCCCCCCCCTCTCTCCCCCCTGCCTCCAAGAGTGCTGCCCCCCCCCCCCCCTCCTCCCCCCCTCCCCCCAATGCCTCTAAGAGGGCGCGCAGCGATCGCCGGGCGACTTCGAGGGTCGCCTGCTCCGCATCCGTGCGCGAGCGAGCGAGCCGAGCCGAGCCGGTCCTCGGCTCTGATTTGATCTCGCTGACGGGCGGGCGGGGGACCCGGGGGGGCGCAGAGTGCATGGCAGGGGCGGGCCAGCTCGAGGAGGCGGGGCGGGAGGCGGAGCGGGCCGAGCGGGCGCTCGCCGGCGCCGGCGCCAGCGCGGACGCCCTCCAGAGGTGCGCATGCGCGGTTCGCCTCCCTCCCTCCAAGGCTCGACGGGCGCGCCCTGAGCCGCAGCGGCAGGGTCAGGATCAGCGGCGCGTCATCGCGGGCGAGCTGCTGCAGCGCGAGGAGGCGAAGAAGCGGGAGGAGGCGCAGAGGCGGGGGAATGGCGGGCGAAGAGGAAGGAGGAGGAAGAGGAGGCGCTGCGCGCGAGGAACAGCGGCGCGCGCAGTAGCGGCGGCAGCTGCAGCGGAAGGAGCAGAAGCGAGAAGAGGCGCGCCCGCAGGCGGAGGAGCCGAGCGGCAGCGTGCGGCGGAGCAGCTGCAGCAGCGGAGCGCGAGAAGAGCGGCGGGCCGCGCAGGCAGCTGCAGCCCGGCAGCGCCAGCGGAGACTCAAGCCCGCCGCCTTCCGAGGCCGGCCCAGCTCGGGCGTTGGTCGGAGGCTGCGGCTGCGGCTGCGCCTGCCGCTTCTTCGCGAGGGGCTCTGCCGCAACGGCGACCGCTGCCGGTGCGGAGTTGGGCGGGCCGGGGCTTCGAATTCCCCCGCGCCCCTAGCCTCTGCGCGGTCGTCCCGCCCCTCTGTCGACTGTTGTTTGGCAGGTACCGGCACGAGGCGAGGGCGGACGCCGGGGCGGGGCGGGCGACTCGAGCCTGGGCCCGCGCCGACGCCTTTCGCGGCCCCGAGGGGCAGATCCAGGGCCCGCGGCGAGCCGGCCCGAGTGCGCCATCTGCCTCGGGCCCTGTTGCCGGCCCGCCGCCGCCGCCCTCCCCTGCGCCGTGCGCCCGCACCCAAAGCGTCTCTTGCTTCTCTAATTATAATGCCTAAGATTTACCTTGCGCTTGCATCTCCGCAGACCGCTTCCACGGCCCTGCATCGAGGCGTGGAGAAGGGCGATCGCGAGCTCGGGCGGGCCGCCGCCGCCGCCGCCCTGCCCCTTCCGCTGCCCTCCCGGCGCGCCCCACTCGGCCCTACCTGCCCCCGGCCTCTTCTCCACTCGAGCCTCTTCCCAGTAATTTATTCGCCTTTCAGGCGTTTAGCTTGCAATTGCTGCACGACAGCCGATTAGCTGACGTCTTATCGTCTGCTCTGACCTATAGCTATATATATCAAGGGGGTCGACTGCTTTCCCCGCAGCGCTGGCAAACGCACAAGCACACTGCGACCGCATGTAAAGCGCAGGCTGCGCAGCCCGCCGAGCGATCGACTCGGCGACCTGCTGCCGCGCCGCTACGGCATGCGCAGCCGCGCGCTAGATATGCAGCTGCGGGCCTAGGCGCGAACGGTACCGACAGCTTGCATGTGATCATGACCAGGACAGTCGGATATCTAGATCTTATAAATCAACGCGCGACCTGAGAAGAGGGCGCCGCGCGGGGAGGGGGCGCGGCCCAGCGCGGCTCTAGCTTGCTAGCTTGGTCCTAAGAAACCTGGTCTTGCAGCCCCAGAACGACCCTAAGAAGAGGCGCCGGGCGGGGGCGAGGCGCGATGCTCTAGCTTGGCCGGCCCGGCGGGGTGGGGTGGGGCGGGGGGCGCCGCGCAGGCCGTGAACAGTTCGCATTGGACACGTACTCAAAACGCAGGTCCGGGCTACAAGTGTGGGAATGTACACTGCGGCCGCCGCGGCCGCGGCCCAGCCCACCAGCGAACTGGCCGGCCGGGCCCTGCGTGGCCCCTAAGGAGAGTAATGCGCCTCCCGCGGACACTCTGGCTAGCTAAATAGCTACATGTGCCCGCATGCGCGGCGTGGTGCTGCATCGCGTCTTGTGGCGGCGGGGGTCGTCTAGGGGCGGTGGCGGGAGCCCCTACAGGCCATGGAGGGAACCCGACATGAGGTCAGCCTGCGGTGGGCGCGAAGAGGGGTCAGATCGTAATCCAAAATCAAAACAAACGGGGCCGCACTCGATCGACGAGCCTCCCACCCAGAGGAGCGCCTGCGCGGGCGGAGGACGATCAGCCGCCGAGCAGGCCGACGCTCCAGGGCACCTGCGCGCGCGGTGCGCACCTGGGGCGCGTCTTGGACGGGAGCCCCTACAGGCCTGTGGGGGCCGACATGGAGTCAGCCTGCGCCGGAGGGCGAAAAAGGGGGTCAGATCGATATATCGAAAAAGCCTTTGTTTTCAAAGGGAACGGGGGCGCACTCGATCGACGTGCCTCCCGCCAAAGGCGAACGCCTGCGCGCCGAAGGGCGCAACGATGCATCAGAGGACCATCGCGGCAGGACTTCATGAAGGACCAGGGCGCAGAACGAACTGGGCATTTGCTCGAGCACGATGGATGTGCCCGAAGCCTCGCCAGGCCGCGCGGAGGCGGCCCGCCGCTGATTCTGGTGACCTGTAACGCGTGCATTCGCTGAGCATGCGGACCACGATGAGGGGGAAGACGACGGGAAGACGCCAACGCACCTTGCAATGCTGCACGGAATGGAATGTGACCGCGAAACCAGTGTTGACCTGCTATATACGTGGTTCATAATGCAACGTTTCAGCTTTCGACTTTCGAGCATGAAAGGCGAGGGGAAAAAGTGGTTTTCGAGGGGAAAACGTAAGGAGGTCGGGTGAACAGTTCCGCTTCGAATTTAAATTTAAATCATTGAGTCTTGTTGAAATCATTGAATTGCATTCCACTCCTAGAGATCTCCTCTCCTCTAGATCTCCTCTCGCTGCACGCGCGCGCATGCGCAGCTTCAGCTGCAGGCGCCCCCGCGAATATGGTGCGCCGTCTATCTGCATCACCGATGCGGACCGCTGATGCCTGCATTGTCGCATCCGACATTATAGCGGATGCTCATTTATATGTGAGCCGCTAGGGCTCTAGATCACGTCAGCCTTCGAGCTGCTGGACCGACGGCGCCTAGGCTAGTTAGAGCGCCGCGGTCACTTGTATTTGTGTCGGGGTACGCCGTATCTGGACGGGTACACCCAGTGAGTTGGATCTTAGCGACTACAGCAGCGACACTCGCCATTCCCCGCCCTGCCGAGCTTGCACTCCGCACGGGCTTCCCGCGCGCACGATTAGACACACTAATCTCGCACGCGACAGGCGCCATTCTGCCGGAATCGAACCTTCAAGGGTCGCTGGACTTCCAGGCTCTGCCCGCGCCGCGCGCCTCGCCGCGCCGCCTCGCATAAGCTTAAAGAGATCTGGGACGAGCTTTCCGGGCGACCGCCACTTGTGGCGTGCTACGCTGCACACTTCGGCCGCGTCGCCTCTGGGCGGGCTGATTGTGCTTCGGAAGTGACTCTAGTGTCCCTCGCGGGCTTCGGTGCATCCCCAGACCGAAGCGCACGCACGAGCTCTCGCGAGAGTCTCAATCATTGTCTGTGTCCCTTCGCCGGTTGCACGCTTCGCGTCGCACACTGTGCCCCGGAGTCTGCCAGCGGCAGTTCTCTGAGTGTCCCTGAGTCGGTTCTCGCACGCCACGAGAAGACCGTGTCCCGGATCTGCAGTGCGCTGCAGATCAAATCTTGTGCCCTGGCATTCTGTTCTCGTGGCTATACGCTGCAAAGAGAGCAATATGTCGAACACTTCTGAACTGATCAGTTCTGAAGTCCGAAGCCGGCTGTCTGCCCTCGCGCACATCGAGCCCGCCCAGGGCTATGCTGCTGTGCATGTGCAGCAACTCGCTGCTGGCTCCGCCGCGGCGGATGATGATCCCGTGCGGATCGCATTCCTGCCTGCAAATCCGCGCCTCGCCGATGGCGACCGGTTCCGGAAGGACGTGCGGAACTTCCAGTCGTCCCTGCCGACGAAGTACTTGTTTGGCCCGGATTCTGCCGGTAGCCAGGAGTACTCAAAGTCAGAGGCGCTAGCCGGAGTGATTGTCGGGCGTATCCGCCCGGAGCTCTCCGCGCTGAGATTGAGCGCAAGCGCGACCTCTATGAGGCCTCTGTCACTGCCCTCGAGCATGACCGTGCCAGGCTCGCTCGTCTCGAAGCTGTCCGGCAGACCTGCGGTCCGCCGAGGATGATGCTGCTATCCTCACGCTGCAGCAGAGCTGTGTGCGTGATCAGGCCTCAATCGTGGCCGTGCGCGACTCGTACTTGCGTGCCCCCGGGCTGCTTGACACGATCACTGCGTGGATTCATGAGACCCGCCCGCACGCGGCCCGCCGGGCTCTCACTGAGCCGTACACGGGCGAGGACCCCCGCTCGTGGCATGACTGGTTCTTGCCCCTCGTACGGCACACGCTGCCGCCGGGCCAGCAGTTTGCTGCGTACTACGCGGACTGCCTGCGCACCGCGCTCGAGGCCCGCTCGACGAGCGAGGACCCTGAATATCAGAACCTCGATGTTCGGATGGCCGGGTTCGCCCAGGCGAACGAGCGCACGCTGCGCGAGTTCCTCACGGCGCTGCGGCAGCGCCTCCTCGCCAATAACGGCGCTATCTCGCCGCTCGAGCTTGACAGTATTTTCGTCGAGCAGTGCAAGCGCCACGGCTGCCGCGCCGTGTTCCCGCCTGCGCTGGCAGCTGCCGATCGCGAGCTGCCCGAGGCAAAACGGACCCGTATCCTGCAGGCACAGTTTGCCGAGGATGAGTCCTCGTCCGCCGGCACCCCTGCCGCTGCACGAGCCTCGAGCTCCCCTGGCCCTGCTGAGCCTCGGGATGCAAATTCCAGGGCTCAGCCCTCGATTTCTGCACGTGGGTCCTCTTGGGCCGTGCAGTCCCGCTCGCCTGCCGCTGTTGCGGAGGTGCTGCGGCGCATGTCTGAGCTCGGGTACCCGGAGTACCCCCCCTCAGACTGCTACGGGTGCTCGGATGACCCCAGCGTCCCCGTTGAGGCGCGACGTCATTGGGCAAATGTGTGCCCCAAGCGCACCCCGTTCGCCCCAGTACGCCCCTGGGTCCGCCGCGGCCAGTACTATCGGCAAAAGCGATCCCAAGAGGATGCTGCCGACGAGCAAGAGTACTGGTCCGACGAGAGAAAACAGGACCCAGACGAAGTCTGCGGTCGCTGCGGCGAGGCAGGGCACCACCACAGTGCCTGCCCCGACCCCCCCACACGGGCTGCTCGCTCGAGCTCTGCGCTTCCCGCGCCCTCGAGCTCAGCGGCTCCACCCGCGCGCCCTGCGGCGGAGCGTGAGTGAGCAAGTGCACCAGCTGCACTAGGGTCTGGCTGGCTTGGGCAGCCGCCAGAAAAGCCCTGCTCGTAACCGCGATCCGATTTTTCGCGGAGCCTGGGCCTCCCCTGCGAGAGCCCCATGTGTCGCTGTAATAAGCGGCCCATATACCTGCCTCTGAGCAGGGTGTATATTTGTACATTTGTACATAATTTCAGACGTCGGGGACGACGTCTTCCGAGAGGAGGAGTGAGCACGGGCATGCTGCACGAGCAGTGCAAGCGCTGCCGCTCGCCCTCCCGCCCCGAGGCTTGCTTGGATCTGTGGCCGCTGGCCAAGATCAAATAGCACTCGCGAAAGAAGAGCCCCAATCGCGTGCTGTCGAGCACCCTGAGCGGCCACGGGTGCCCCTCTTTCCGAGAGGAGGAGCACCCCTTTCGCCGAAGCCTGCGAAGAGGCGCCACGGCCGGTGCCGCAATTGCGAGCCCTCCTGCTTGCCTCGATTTAGATCCATGGCCGGTGGCCGAGATCTGATCTCAAACCCAACCGGGTACCAGTCTTTCCGAGAGGAGGAGTCCCTCCAAGACTCTCTCGTCGAAAGCCTGCGATTTCGCGCGGCGCACTGCAGTTGCTGAGCCTTGCGGTCAGAGCTTCAAAGGCTTGAGCCTGATCATGAGCCGAGCCGCCAAGCTGCAGCTGCAGCTGGCCCTCGCGGGAGGCTTTGAGCTCGAGCCCCACACTCGAGCGAGCAAGCGGCCTTAGCAGAGATGAGGCGTGATCCACAGAGCCTTGAGCTCGGGATGCACTCTCAAGAGAAGCTCGATGCCTGAGGCACGATGCCCAGCCGGCGAGCGCCTGACGGCGTGCCGTGAGCTCGACAGGCGGCCCGTGAGCCCCTGCAAAAATTGTGAGCCTCCGAGCTCCAATGAAGGCGAGCTTGAGCACAAGGTGCCCTCGAGAGCTCGAGCCCTGAAATAAAGTCCCGGCACGCCCCGAGGCGGCCAGGCAATAGCAGGCTCTGCCATGAGCTTTGCAGTTCTTTGAACTCAAGTCCTGGTGACGCCCGCCAAGTTGGCGCCCAGGCCGCGCGAGTCTGTTCCGGGATCATCGGATCCGGACTGAACGTTAGCGGGGCGAGGGGCCCAGTGCCCAGCCCAAAGACCTGGTGAACTGCCCGACGAGTTGGCATCCAGGCGGCACACTGCGGCTGCACTGCGGCAGGCCGAGTGGTGCGACGGGCTGCGAGCCCTGCTCACAAGCTAAGAGCTTCGAGACCCGGCGGCCAGCCTGTTGAGGCGGCGCCAGAAGGACACCCATGATTGCCAGTTGTGAGTCCCGTCTCGCATGTGGCCGGTCCGGCCCCAGGGCGGTCGTGACGGCGGGTGGTCCTGGCCAGGAGCGGCTTGAGAAAGCCGGCTCCCAGCCGCGTCCCGGCCCCACACGAGGGCGAGGACAAGAAGCGGCGATACCTGCCTCCGAGCAGAGTGAGCGCAAGAGGCCACCCGTGAGGGGCTAGCGCTGGGCTGAGACGGGCCTCCGAGCCCCGCGAAACATCGCGAAAGTCCCGGGCAGAAAGGGTGAGCCACGGGCGGCCGGGGGCCTTGAGCACAGCTCGGCACGGCGACAGGGCAAGCGTCCCTCAGTAAGTCCCGAGCGGAAGGATGAGCCGCGGGCGGCCGTTAGCCTTGAGCACAGCTCGGCGCGGTGACAGGGCGAGAGACCCTTGCAAAGACCTAGCCGAGCCCTAGGACGCGCCTTGCGTCTGCAGAAGGGTCGGTGGGCGGCTGTGACGCCGGGTTCTGCCCCGGGTACAGCGACAGGGGATGACAAATTCCCCCTCCGTGTAAGACCTGGCGTGGTACCAGGGCGCGCCTTGCGCCGGCAGGGGTACACGCAGGCGGTCGTGACGCCGGGTTCCTGCCCCGGGTACGACGACGGGGAAGCAAAAATACCCCCAGCAGGGCTCCGCACCAGGGACGCTTGGTGGCGGATCGCCTGAGAGGGCCACGTCCCCTTTTAATAGATGTGCACCCGCGGGTCGGGCAGGGTACCTCCCGTCGCGCAATGGCGTGGAAGGGCACCTTGTGGGCGGCGTCTAGCCTCGCCCTGGAGATTCTAGCTCCACCGCCGTCGGGGGATTCCCGATCCGACGCCGTGATAATGCAGTGAAGGCACGGTGTTTGCCTGAGCAGCGGCGCTAGTCGAGCTGCTTAGCCCTAAGTTTTGGGACGGGCATTTCGCTGTGGGCTGCTGAGCGCTGTCGCGAGCGCTGCGCCCCGCGTTGCTGTTGCAGCGTGTGCTTTCGCAGCTAACGTGCTGCACAATCGCGATGAGGGCAGGGCTCCCTCGGCTTCCGTCCCCTTCCGCTCGCCTCGTGCGGGTTACCTGGGCCGCCGGCCCGAAGTTGGACCTCGCCCCCTGGGCACTACACGCTGGAGTCGTGCCGCGCCGGCACTTGCCGGGCATCAGTCTTTTCTATTCCCGGCAGTCGACGCCGGGCATGGACATGTACATAGCCGGACTTGGTGTCTTTTCTATTCCCGGCAGTTGCCGGACACGGACGGACGTTGAGCCTTTTTCGATTCCCGGCAGTAGCCGGTCGATATGTATTTATTTAGACCCGCGCGGACGCGGGATCCGAGAGGAGGAGTTGTCGCATCCGACATTATAGCGGATGCTCATTTATATGTGAGCCGCTAGGGCTCTAGATCACGTCAGCCTTCGAGCTGCTGGACCGACGGCGCCTAGGCTAGTTAGAGCGCCGCGGTCACTTGTATTTGTGTCGGGGTACGCCGTATCTGGACGGGTACACCCAGTGAGTTGGATCTTAGCGACTACAGCAGCGACACTCGCCATTCCCCGCCCTGCCGAGCTTGCACTCCGCACGGGCTTCCCGCGCGCACGATTAGACACACTAATCTCGCACGCGACATGCATGCGAAAATCCGATTTTCGCAGCCGGAGACACGATCGAGGGCCAAGCGCCGCGGCTTCAGTGGCCCCAACGCCGCGGCGTCAGTGGCCCCAACGCCGAAGCGGAAATGCGGGCGTCGAGGCAAAGCAGAAGGTGCGCGTCGATCGCCTCGAGCTTCTGCAATCGCAGATATCGATATCGATCGCGAGCGCTTTTTTGCAGCGAGTTCGCTCTCGCTGGAAACGCTGCCGGACGACGTTCTCTGGCAAGTGCTCGAGCACCTCGGAGCAGCGGACGCCTTCGACTCGCTGGCGGGCGCGCGCGAGCCGCCGCCTGCGGGACCTCGTCCGTGGCCACGGCACTTGGAGCTCGCTTTCGCTGCCGTGGCCCTACTTCCGCAAGCACCTCGGGCAATTGCGGCACGAGGAGGAAAAGAAGTGGCCGATCGTCAGCCCGCGGCGAATTCTGGAGGCCTGGGCGGCGCGGGTGGAGAAGGGCCTCGTGAAGGTGCGCTCGAGCTCGCACGTGCGTCGGACGCGAAAAGCTTCGGCGTTCCATGGCCATGACTTCACTGCAGGCGCGGTCCTTTCAGGTGGACACGACGATCGATGGGGAAGACGTGGACCCGGACCTCTACGGAGACGACTTATACATTGACATTGAGGAGAAGTACGGGACGGATCTGGACGTGATGTGCGACGTCGACTCGCCACACCCGAACAAGTACAACAATTACGGCAGCTCCGAGTTCTGGGGCCGGGCTGTCCCCTTCCTCCGCTTCCTTCGCCACATGGGCCCCGAGCTGCAGAGCATCTCCATCACCCACGGCGGCGTGCGCCCATTGATTACGACTGTCTGCGCGAATTTTTGAATCGATCGCGATTTCGCTTAAGCCTGTTTCGTGAATCAGATCTCGCCTCCGTACGGTCTCTCTCCGGTCCTGAATGCCAGCTGGGGGCCCGACTACGACTACAGGATGCTCTGGGAGGCGGAGGAAAAGGCAAGCTGCGAGCTCCTTAAAATTAGGCCTTTTCTTGACCGAAAACGGTACCGGTGCAGGCTCTGATGGGCAGGCTAGCGCTGTACGTGGCCGCGCTCCTGGCGCAGCTCGCGCCTCTCGGCTCCACCCTTCAGAGCTTCTCGATCCGCCTCTGCGGGGAGCCGCCTCGCGCCGGTGCGGATGCGCATGCGATACCGTAGAAGTTCTCGAGACCTTTCGCTGTTTTCCCTGGCTGAGCTGGGCCGGGGGCGCGACGCATGCAGTCAAAAGCTATCCCATTCGAGGGAGTTCGTGTGCTTTGTTCGCGAAATTGCGCACTCGAGCTCGTTGTCACATTTCGCGCAGTCTAGTCCTGCAGGGGTCACTGGCGCGAGCTGAAGCCGGCCCTCGCCCCTTTCTCCGCCCTCCGCCGCCTCCACATCTACGCCGTACACCTCCTCGAAGCCGAGGAGCTGCGCACCGTCGGCGCCGCGCTGCCGGCCCTCCGCGAGCTCGGCACCTGGTGCAAAGGGGACGAGAAGAGGGGCGCAGTCGACCCCGCGGCGCGCCTCTCCCCCCTTCAGGAGCTCATCCCGAGCCTTGAAGCGGTGCCTTGAGCTTTTCGAATTACGGACTAGATTATCATCTCCCATCAGCGAGATCAAAGAATACGGGGACATATACTAGACTCGCGCCCAGTGATATCGATACGCCCCGGCCCCTTTAGTTTTACAGACTGTGACCCCGTCGACGTCGTGTCGCGATCATGAGCCGCTGCACGGCCTCCAATTGCCCAAATTACAATTGCAAGCTGCCTCGTGCATTCGCCCCCCTGTGGCGAGCCGCCCTAGGCCTTTCGCCGCGCTTTGCGGCCTCCCTAGCTATATATAGGCCTCGGCCTGCCCCTTCTCCGGATCCCCTCCTTCCGTTTCCCCCATTAATCACAGCAAGGTCGTTAATTCCTTGCTCCCCCTCTCTCCGCATATGATTGCGGGGGCGGGCGGCCGCGGGGGCGGGTGGGGGAGGGCGGGGCGGGGTAATGTATGGCGGGGCGGGCGGGGCGGGCGGGGGGGCGGGGGCCCGAGGCCGGCGGCCGGCGGCCGCGGCCCCCGACCTAATTGCGATCTAACTGAGTCGTCGACCTAATTGCAATTAGATCGCAATCAGGTCCTTGCAATTGGATCGCAATTAGGTCCTTATGCCCATTTTATTGTCGGAATTTAGTCGGGGGCGATCCAATATATTAAGTCTCAGTTAGGTCGTAATTAGATCAGTTGACGTTCGGACCCCTTTTTACTAGTGATCATGAGAAGGAGCCGTCGGGGCGGGGGAGCAGCGCCGAGACGGTTTCCGCGTCCTGCTTCGAATTCTATGTCAAATTTTGTCAAATTTGTCAAATGCGCCCAGCAGCAGGCGTAGAACAATTAGAACCTTTCCTTGGCCCGCAGACCCTGCGGCCAGCTTTCAGAGGAGTCCGCTCTTTCTCTCTTTTATTTTCTTTCCACGGACCGCTGCCTTTCTTTCACTTTCTTAGCAAACGTCTCATACCTTTTTTCGGGCCTGGCCCCTAGCCCGGTGCACCAGATTGTTTAGCACAGTCGGCTGCTAGCGGGGCTGCGCCCCCTCCCTTGAACAACTACAGCTAGTTCTCTTGTATGGGCCCAGCCCCACTGCTTTCACGAAGGCTTTTTTGAGATTTTTGCCTTCGGCCCTGCAACTTAGACTAGAGATTAGATAGGCCTAAGCCTGGATGTGGGGGGGGGGGGGGGGGGGGGGAGGGGGCGGGGGGAGGGGGGGCGGCGGGGCTAGGAAGAGGGTGCCCGCATAGGTAAGGACGCGCCCGCTCAGGACCCCTCGGCGGCGACGGGAGCGGGAGGAGGTAAAAACAAATTTAAATCACAGGCATTCACGTTCAGCTACAGACTGCAAGCGCATGCGCAGCTGCACTGTCTCCTGCACAGTGCCTGCACTGCGGCAGCTACAAATTTCCTACAATTACTACTAGTATATATATAGGCTACTTGGCTTAGTAGGCTGCACATATCGTTGCAGGATTACTACGTATACCGTACGTGTAACACTTAAGTAATTAATGCGGGCACTTTAGTATTTTTTTTGAGAGACTACGGAAGGGCAAACCCCCCGTATAGGTACTACGGTAGTAAAATTAAAAATCGACAAAGCAATCACAAATCAAAGATAGTCGTAGGCAATCGCGATCGCAAGACGTATATACGCATAAGAACTAGGGATCACGACGAGGGACAATGCGGTCCCAAATTAATGCGTTTTTCGCTGTCAAAACGCATTAATTTGGGACCGCATTAATATCGAAACGCTAAGAAAGTGCTGTATGTACCCCCTTACAGCAGCCAAAAGGCTTAAGCTTCAAAACGCATTAATTCGGTGCCACATTATTATCAATACCAGGGGTCCGGGTCCAAAAACGCATTTATTACTGGCGCATTAATTAAGTGTTACACGGTAGTATACTAGTAGCCTAGTAGCTAGTATTGGTAGTATGGTACTAGCGCAGAAAACAAAATCCGACCGTCGGACCGATGATATCGATCGTGTCTTTTGGCACTTCCGGGATCACGGCGGGATCGGATATCGAATCATATTAACGATACCGTAATACACAATATATTATGTCATGCAAATTTATGTCGTTTTAAAACCCGAGCCTTCAGACTCTTTCTACATGCATCATTGAAGTTGTCCTTCTAACCCAGGGCATGCGCAGAGCCGGCTCTGCCTTCGCGTACGCGTGCGCCCTCGGGCGCGTCGCCGTGACGCGACGACGGTAATGGTGGCCACTCCGCCCCGGACGCCCCGTGCGCCACGCCGCGCTCGCGCCATCCCTTCCCCCGCGCCGGGCCCCGCGGCGCTCCTCTGAGGCGGCGGGACAGGCCGCGGGCGGCTGTGGTGAGCGGGCGGCTGTGGTGAGCAGGCAGGCCCTCGCGGCCTCCGCCCAGCAGCTCATCGCCGCCTCCGCCTCGGGCGTCGGCGTGTGCGCGCCGGCCCCGCCCCGGCCTCCCGCCCCCGGCGCTTGCTGAGAAACAAGCCGCAGGCCGGCGGGGCGCGGGGCGCTGCGGCTCATGGAGGTGGCGGCGCTCGTCCTCGCCGCCGCCCTCAAGGCCGGCAACGAGCGCCTGTGCGCCGGCCGCCCCGCCCCCGCCCCGCCCCGCCCCCGCCGCCTCGCCCTGAGGGCGCGGGGTGCCCAGCAGCCTGACGATGGCGGCGGACAAGTACGCGAGGCTCTTCGCGCACGCCGACGCCCCCGCGGCCCTCGCCCTGCAGCTCCTCCACCGCCACCGCGTCGACTCCCCGCTCCTCGCCGCCCCCACCGCCCACCCCGCCCGCTTCTCCCTCGTCGCCCTCCTCGGCCTGCCCGCCCCGCCCGCTCGTCCCTCGCGGGGCCTGACGGGGCGGGGCGGGGACAGATCCCGGGGCGGCCTCCTTCACGTCCCTCTTCCGGGCGCACGCGGCCGGCGCCTGAGACCGCGCCATCGCCATGCAGGCGCCCGGACCCCTCCCGCCCCGCCCCCGCCCCGCCCCGCCCCGCGCCCTCTGACGGAGCCGCAGGGCGCGCCCCGCCGCCCCTCCCTGCCCTCGTACACATCCCCGAACTCCTCTCTTCCCTCGTCTCCAGTGCGCCGTACCCCTCCCGAACCCGGCGCGGCGCCTCGTACCCCGCCCCGACGCCGGCGCCGCTCCGGCAGACGCGCCGCTGGTGGCCGGCTCGGCGACCTCTTCCACGAGCTCCCCAGCCGCGCCAGCGAGCTCCCCAGCCACGCCAGCAGGCCCGTACCCCCCCCCCAACTGGACTCGGCGTACCCCCTCAACCCCGGGCGCGCAGGGCGATGTACAGGGCGCTGCTGGAGGTGCTGGGGGGCCCGGTACCCCCAGGACGTCGGTCAGGCCTGCCTGGCCGCCGCCGTCGTCCTCCCGAGCCCCCATGGGCGCCCCCGCCGGCGCGCCGCTGGCGCGCTGCAGCGCCGCCGGCTGGCGCCGCCGGCTGGCGCCGCCGGGCTGCACGGGCGCCGCCACGGGCCCGAGGGCGCATCCCAGCGAACACGCTGCTCAACTGTCCGTGCGAGCTTTCTTCGCCCCGCCCCCCCCCCCCCCCCCCCTAGCTTGCTTCGTCCGCCGTTTTTTGGAGCGGATCCAACGCTGCCGTTTTTTCGCCCCCCCCCCCCCCCCCCCCTCTGCCGTTTTTTGGAGCGGAACCAACGCTGACGCTGGCCGTGCAGCACGCATCCGCCGGCAAAGAGCTCTACTGTGCGTCGCCCCGGCCCTCCACTGAATGAAATGACTGACTGAATTCGACTGGCGGTGCAGTGGGTTAGACGTTGCTCTAGCTGCAGCAACGGCGGCCGGGGAGGCTGATCGCGGTGCCGTCCCTGCCCCGCCCACCCGAGCATGCGCAGCGGCTTCTGACGGTGCCGCGCCTCTTGGGCCAGGAAGCTGGCGGAAGCCCGGAGCCAGTGACCATCGCTGTTCCAGCCTGGCTAGCGGATCACACGTACGCCCGTACCCCTTCCGCGGCATCAATATATAACCCCTCCCCGCTCATTCTCTCCGCACTACAGGCAGGAAGCAGCGAAGCAGAGAGCAGCGCGCGCCCGAGTTCTTCAGCAGCGACGTCGACCGGCCGAGAGGAAGTCAATTTGATCCGTCATATAGGGGCAGGAAAGCATGTAGAAAGCGTTTCAGGAAGCATTTTTAGATCAGTGTAGATGCGCTATAATGTCTGAGCAGCGTTTGGTAGTCGGCAACCCGAGAAATTCGGTCTGCCAGCTGCCATACAAACCCAACCACAGGTGGTTGGGAATGTATGGCAGTTGGCAAGCGAGGGGTACGGGGAAATCCGTGCAAATCGGGCGAGAATTGTGTTAATTTACGACAAAATTAAAACATAAAATAGACCGAATTACCTAATTTTGGGGGGGAGAAACACGAAAATTGCGCTATTTTATCGAAATTTCGGCTCCCACCCCCCGATCAAAATCCCCACCGTGTGGCACCAAATTAAAATATTGAGCACGAAATTGGCCACTTCCTAGCGCGAGCTCTAGGTCGCCGGGCCGGCGCTCCTCGCCCAGGGCGCGTACAGACTCCGCGCATGTTCCAACGCCTTCATAGACATATATATAAGATAGAGCACCCCTGTGAAACTTCAGAATCCGGGTTCTCAATAGTAGGCGGGCCTTAGCGCGAAATTGCCTAGGGGCGGCATCGAACCCGGGTTGTTCCATTCCAACAGAATTCTTGAAGTTCGGGTACCTTAGCGGGACTTAACAATAGGTAGCTAGCGACTCCGTGACGGGCCGGAGGTTCCTAGCGATCTTAGCTGGGTTTATGAGAAGGCTCTATTTCTACATGCATCATTGAAGTTGTCCTTCTAACCCAGGGCATGCGCAGAGCCGGCTCTGCCTTCGCGTACGCGTGCGCCCTCGGGCGCGTCGCCGTGACGCGACGACGGTAATGGTGGCCACTCCGCCCGGACGCCCCGTGCGCCACGCCGCGCTCGCGCCATCCCTTCCCCCGCGCCGGGCCCCGCGGCGCTCCTCTGAGGCGGCGGGACAGGCCGCGGGCGGCTGTGGTGAGCGGGCGGCTGTGGTGAGCAGGCAGGCCCTCGCGGCCTCCGCCCAGCAGCTCATCGCCGCCTCCGCCTCGGGCGTCGGCGTGTGCGCGCCGGCCCCCGCCCGGCCTCCCGCCCCCGGCGCTTGCTGAGAAACAAGCCGCAGGCCGGCGGGGCGCGGGGCGCTGCGGCTCATGGAGGTGGCGGCGCTCGTCCTCGCCGCCGCCCTCAAGGCCGGCAACGAGCGCCTGTGCGCCGGCCGCCCCGCCCCGCCCCGCCCCCGCCCCCGCCGCCTCGCCCTGAGGGGCGCGGGGTGCCCAGCAGCCTGACGATGGCGGCGGACAAGTACGCGAGGCTCTTCGCGCACGCCGACGCCCCCGCGGCCCTCGCCCTGCAGCTCCTCCACCGCCACCGCGTCGACTCCCCGCTCCTCGCCGCCCCACCGCCCACCCGCCCGCTTCTCCCTCGTCGCCCTCCTCGGCCTGCCCCGCCCCGCCCGCTCGTCCCTCGCGGGGCCTGACGGGGCGGGGCGGGGACAGATCCCGGGGCGGCCTCCTTCACGTCCCTCTTCCGGGCGCACGCGGCCGGCGCCTGAGACCGCGCCATCGCCATGCAGGCGCCCGGACCCCTCCCGCCCCGCCCCCCGCCCCGCCCCGCCCCGCGCCCTCTGACGGAGCCGCAGGGCGCGCCCCCGCCGCCCCTCCCTGCCCTCGTACACATCCCCGAACTCCTCTCTTCCCTCGTCTCCAGTGCGCCGTACCCCTCCCGAACCCGGCGCGGCGCCTCGTACCCCGCCCCGACGCCGGCGCCGCTCCGGCAGACGCGCCGCTGGTGGCCGGCTCGGCGACCTCTTCCACGAGCTCCCCAGCCGCGCCAGCGAGCTCCCCAGCCACGCCAGCAGGCCCGTACCCCCCCCCCAACTGGACTCGGCGTACCCCCCTCAACCCCGGGCGCGCAGGGCGATGTACAGGGCGCTGCTGGAGGTGCTGGGGGCCCGGTACCCCCCAGGACGTCGGTCAGGCCTGCCTGGCCGCCGCCGTCGTCCTCCCGAGCCCCCATGGGCGCCCCGCCGGCGCGCCGCTGGCGCGCTGCAGCGCCGCCGGCTGGCGCCGCCGGCTGGCGCCGCCGGGCTGCACGGGCGCCGCCACGGGCCCGAGGGCGCATCCCAGCGAACACGCTGCTCAACTGTCCGTGCGAGCTTTCTTCGCCCGCCCCTCCCCCCTCCCCCCCTAGCTTGCTTCGTCCGCCGTTTTTTGGAGCGGATCCAACGCTGCCGTTTTTTCGCCCCCCCCCCCCCCCCCCCTCTGCCGTTTTTTGGAGCGGAACCAACGCTGACGCTGGCCGTGCAGCACGCATCCGCCGGCAAAGAGCTCTACTGTGCGTCGCCCCGGCCCTCCACTGAATGAAATGACTGACTGAATTCGACTGGCGGTGCAGTGGGTTAGACGTTGCTCTAGCTGCAGCAACGGCGGCCGGGGAGGCTGATCGCGGTGCCGTCCCTGCCCCGCCCACCCGAGCATGCGCAGCGGCTTCTGACGGTGCCGCGCCTCTTGGGCCAGGAAGCTGGCGGAAGCCCGGAGCCAGTGACCATCGCTGTTCCAGCCTGGCTAGCGGATCACACGTACGCCCGTACCCCTTCCGCGGCATCAATATATAACCCCTCCCCGCTCATTCTCTCCGCACTACAGGCAGGAAGCAGCGAAGCAGAGAGCAGCGCGCGCCCGAGTTCTTCAGCAGCGACGTCGACCGGCCGAGAGGAAGTCAATTTGATCCGTCATATAGGGGCAGGAAAGCATGTAGAAAGCGTTTCAGGAAGCATTTTTAGATCAGTGTAGATGCGCTATAATGTCTGAGCAGCGTTTGGTAGTCGGCAACCCGAGAAATTCGGTCTGCCAGCTGCCATACAAACCCAACCACAGGTGGTTGGGAATGTATGGCAGTTGGCAAGCGAGGGGTACGGGGAAATCCGTGCAAATCGGGCGAGAATTGTGTTAATTTACGACAAAATTAAAACATAAAATAGACCGAATTACCTAATTTTGGGGGGGAGAAACACGAAAATTGCGCTATTTTATCGAAATTTCGGCTCCCACCCCCCGATCAAAATCCCCACCGTGTGGCACCAAATTAAAATATTGAGCACGAAATTGGCCACTTCCTAGCGCGAGCTCTAGGTCGCCGGGCCGGCGCTCCTCGCCCAGGGCGCGTACAGACTCCGCGCATGTTCCAACGCCTTCATAGACATATATATAAGATAGAGCACCCCTGTGAAACTTCAGAATCCGGGTTCTCAATAGTAGGCGGGCCTTAGCGCGAAATTGCCTAGGGGCGGCATCGAACCCGGGTTGTTCCATTCCAACAGAATTCTTGAAGTTCGGGTACCTTAGCGGGACTTAACAATAGGTAGCTAGCGACTCCGTGACGGGCCGGAGGTTCCTAGCGATCTTAGCTGGGTTTATGAGAAGGCTCTATTTCTACATGCATCATTGAAGTTGTCCTTCTAACCCAGGGCATGCGCAGAGCCGGCTCTGCCTTCGCGTACGCGTGCGCCCTCGGGCGCGTCGCCGTGACGCGACGACGGTAATGGTGGCCACTCCGCCCCGGACGCCCCGTGCGCCACGCCGCGCTCGCGCCATCCCTTCCCCCGCGCCGGGCCCCGCGGCGCTCCTCTGAGGCGGCGGGACAGGCCGCGGGCGGCTGTGGTGAGCGGGCGGCTGTGGTGAGCAGGCAGGCCCTCGCGGCCTCCGCCCAGCAGCTCATCGCCGCCTCCGCCTCGGGCGTCGGCGTGTGCGCGCCGGCCCCCGCCCCGGCCTCCCGCCCCCGGCGCTTGCTGAGAAACAAGCCGCAGGCCGGCGGGGCGCGGGGCGCTGCGGCTCATGGAGGTGGCGGCGCTCGTCCTCGCCGCCGCCCTCAAGGCCGGCAACGAGCGCCTGTGCGCCGGCCGCCCCGCCCCCGCCCCGCCCCGCCCCGCCGCCTCGCCCTGAGGGGCGCGGGGTGCCCAGCAGCCTGACGATGGCGGCGGACAAGTACGCGAGGCTCTTCGCGCACGCCGACGCCCCCGCGGCCCTCGCCCTGCAGCTCCTCCACCGCCACCGCGTCGACTCCCCGCTCCTCGCCGCCCCACCGCCCACCCGCCCGCTTCTCCCTCGTCGCCCTCCTCGGCCTGCCCCGCCCCGCCCGCTCGTCCCTTGTGGAGGGTGCGGCGGCACTTGTCGAGGTTCTCCGCGTCCGCCGCGTCCACCACGAAGATGCAGCAGAAGAGCTGGGGGGGTCAGGGGGGGGTAGAGGGCCGGCTGGGAGCGAGGGGGCGCGGGGGGGGGGGGGGGCGGCGGCCCGCGGCCGGGCCGTCGGGAAGAAAAGAGCTGGCGCGGGCTAGGGATTGGGTGGGGGCGAGGGGGAGCGGTGGCCCTCGGCCAGGTCGTCGGGGGGAGGGGGGGTACGCGGCGCACGTCGATGAGATACCTGCGGGCGGGGGTAAGCGGGGCGGGGCGGGGCGGGACAGGGCGGGAGAGGCGGCGGGGGGCCGCTATGCTCGGCTGGGCGGGGCGGGTCGGCGGCGGCGGCGGCGGCGGCGGCGCGCCGCTAGGAGGCCGCGCTGCTCTGCTCTGCTCTGCTCTGCTTGGCGGGGCGCGGGGCGCTGCTCACTTGGACCAGACCTCTGGGTCGATACGGTACGAGTGGCCCAGCTCGAACTTGCCCGTCGTGAAGCTCACCTGCCGCCGCGCCGGGCCGGGCCACAGTCAGCGACGTTTTAGGTGGCGCCTAAGCGGCGGCGTCCTTCGTCTATCCGCTGCGCTCGCGCCCGCGCGGCGCTGAGCTCTCCCTCCGGCGCCCCAGCGGCCTGCCCCGCCGACTCCGGCCGTCCTCTAGCCGCGAGCGGGGCGCGCGCTGACCTTCTCGCCCCCGCACTCGACGAGCTCCGGGCGCGCTGCGGCGTGACGCGACGCGCCTCAGCGCGCCGGGCACGCGGGTGGGCGGGCGCTGCGATGGGGCGGCGGCGGCGGCGCGCCTTTGAGGATCTCGCCAACGGCTCGCCGCAGCGGGTCCATCAGCGTCTTCTTACCCGCGCCGATGTGCCCCGTGAGGCCGATCTGCGCGCGGAGGTTCGCCGCGGCCGATGCGGGTCCGAGCTACCGCGAACGTGCAAGCTTCAGGGCGCACCGGCATCATGGCGCCGCTTGGGCCCTTGGGCTTCGACGACGGTGCAGCGGGAGCCGCCATCGTTCGAGCGCGGTCCGGAGGGCTGCCTGCGTGTCGATCTTCGCCTAGTCTACGTCAGAGACGATTGCGCTACTCGTGCTGAGCCCGGCTGGGCGCTACGAGGCGCGCGCCGAAACCCAGACCAGGCTCGGGCGCAAGCTCGGACGACGCACGCCTGCCACTCTCCGAGTCGTCCGCAACACGCCTCGCTGGCCTACCTCGCCGGGCGCGCTGAGCCCGATTCGGCCGTGACGAAGCACAGCGTACCCCGTACACAAGCCAAACTTCGGTCCCAGCCGAGCGCGGCCATTACAGAAGCGCCGATAGGTGCGTGCGAGAGTTCTATGCGCTTCTTGCGCACAAGCCGCTCACTGCCGGTTGTTGCAGCCGCAATTCTCTCCGCAGCCCGACGCCGCAACGGTCGCCGCAACGATCGCTGACTGCTTCTAAGGCTTGTCTTGTATTCCCTCCATTGCGAGCGATCCGCCGCCGCCGCCGCGAACGAGCTCTTGCAATTGTTTCGCGAGGCGCGCGCCGGCGCGCGGAAAATGCGTCATCATCGCCGACGGCGAGGTAAAGCAGCTCAAGCCGAAGGAGGCGCCCAATCAGCACACGTAGCGTCGTTGCGCGGCTTGTGGTCGTACGGCATACCGAGCTCGCTGGTACGTGAAGTTAAAGCCGCGCGCCTGCAGCTGCGGCGCTAGTCGTGCAGCTCGCGCAGCTTTAGCAAGCCCGTCCGCGACTGATCGCACCTTGCGCATGTGCAGGGCGTCTGGCTCCTGAGGAACCGCCTCAAGTGCAAGCTCTCCGCGGCCAATACCGGTCGCGGTCTGCGGCGCGGAACCCGCCGAAGCGCGACCGCGGCCGCGGCCACGGCCGGCGCCGGCCCTGCAGCATCCCCTTTCCCGTGTCGGTCGCAGCTCCGGCCGCGGCGCCGGCCACGGCGCCCGTCGCGGCAGCCAACGCTGTGTCCGTCAAGACTCCGCCCCATATCGGGATCGGCTCCTTTTCGTGCACGTGCACGCCCGCTAGCGTGTGCAGCGCGTGCACGGATCTCGTCTCTACCTTGCACGAGTACCTCGGCCGCCTGCCCTCCAAGCTGCGCGACTACGCTGCAGACATGCAGGTTCGGCGCCCTCGCCCTCTCGCATCTTCCCGCTCCTCACTGCCCGGCGCAGGAGTACCTAAACACGCTCGAGCAGACCGTCGGGCCGAAGCACGCCCTGACCGCCGCCTGCTCGCTCCGCCTCGCCCTCGCCCGCGTCGATCTCCGGGAAATGGACGAGGCTGCCAGGCTCTACGAGGTACTTGTACGTGCCCTGGCCTGGATCGCTCGATCTTACGATCGCGGCGCCCCGCAGCGGGCGCGGGCGCTCTACGCCGAGGACGGGAGGCTGCGGGCGGCGAGCAGCCCCGGCGCCCTCGCCGAGCACGGCGAAGTCCTGGGCGGCGTCCACCACGCCAGGGGCGACCTTCCCTCCGCCAAGAGGGCCTACCTCGTTCGCCCCTTTGAAATCGGCTAGCCCAAGTTGGCATGGCCTCTTCTCTCTCACACACACACGTGCAGTGGGCCCTTTCGTGCCGCGAGGAGCGCCTGCGGCCGCCGCTCGTGCCGACGCCCGAGAGCTTGATCTACATGGCCAAGACGGAGTACCACCTCGGCGTCTGCGTTTTCCTCATGGGCGACAACGACGCCTCGGAGTCTTACTTCAAGATACTCCATAAATATTGATCATGACAAGCTTCCGCTGACTGCCCCCGCAGTCCGGCTACGCGCACGAGCGGGAGGCGGGGGGCGGGGCGGGGATCGCGCGGCGCTGCTGCGACCTGCCGGTCCACGCCTACCTCACCCTACTCGGGAGGGGGCACTCCGCCGCCGGCCGCCTGGACCGCCTCCACGACGTCATGCGGGTCCGTTATCGTACGACGCGGCCCGGCCCTGCCCTGGAGCTTAGCTTAAGCCCAGCCTAGATTAGAATCTTAGCTTAAGCTAAGCTTAGCTAAAGATAAAGCCTCGGCCGGTGCGGGCGTACGACGCGGCCGGGCCGGGGCGGCGCCCGTGCTTAAGCTAAGCTTAAGCTTGCGCCGCCTCGGCCGACCCGGCCGGCCTGGCTTCGGCTGGGGCGGCGCCCGCGCTTCAGCCTTAGCTTCAGCCGCCTCGGCCGACCCGGCCGGCCTGGCTAAGCTTAAGCTCGAGTCGCCTCGCAGATGGCTGCGGCGATCGCGGAGCGCGGGCTGTGCCGCGCCTGCGTCGCGCGCGGCGACCTCGCCGGAGTCGCCAAGGCGTTCTCAAGCATCTGCTGCAAGCGCGGCGACTTCGCCAGCGCAGAGGCGTTCTTAGAGGTGGGCGGGCGATCCCGGCCCTCGCCTTGTGCTTGATAAGGACACCGAACGCGTGCCAGGCACGCGTGCCGGGGTTGCCCGGCAGGGCAGAGTCCTCCTCCTTAGACTATCTGCCCGCCGTCCTAGGCATAGCTATATAGCCTTCTGCCTGCGCGGCCTTAGACGTCGACGTCGCTGACGCCCTCTGCTCTACAGCGCCTCGTGGCGGAGACCGAACGGCTCCTGGGCGCCGAGCACCGCCGCCTCGGCTCGGCCCTCGTGCTCCTCGCCCGCTGCAAGCTGGACGCCGGCGAGCCGCCGGAGACCATCTACCCCCTCGCCCGCGTGCGCCCGGACCCGTCCCGTCCGGCCGACGCGCGCTGTACCCCTGCCGCTCGCTCACCTGAGCCGTACCGCAGCGCGGGTGGGGGGTTCTCAGGGCGACCCTGGGCGCAACCAGCCCTAGCCCCGAGGTCGAGGGGGCGATCATCCTGCTAGGGGAGCTGCTGAGCAGGGCGCCGCACTTGGACGCCGACAAGAGCGTCGATATCGTCCAGGTGCGTCCCGTTTTCGAATCCGCCCGGCCCGAACTGATGCATTAGTCTTAAGGCGTACGTGCCCGCAGCGCGTTCTGGACTGGGCATCGGCGAACGACCGCATGCCGGCGGTGAACATTGTGCTTCGGATACCACGGCACATCGCGGTCTCTCACTCAGGCCCGCCTTGCACCTCCCCGGCTGTGCATTTACCACGTAAAACCGGCAGGAGCGGGCACTCCCCAAGGAAACCCTCAGGGCGCGAATGGACAGCAGACTGGAGACGCGCAGGCGGGAGAAGGAAGAGCGGCAGCGGGCGGAGGAGGAGCGCGAGCGGGCGCGGCGGGAGGCCGAGCGCGCCGAGCGCGCCGCCCGCGACGCCGCCGACCGCGTGCGCCGTCTGAGCCGTCTGAGCCGTCTGAGCCGTCTGAGCTCGCCTTCGAATTCTGAGCTGCGCGGGGGCAGGAGGCGGCAAAGAGGCGTATGGGGGGCTCGCAGTGGGCCCCCGCTAAGAAGCTCCTTACGCGCCTTGACGCGCTTCTCAAGGTTAGTAAGCCTCTTTCCCCCCTCCCCGCCTCCTCCCCTCCTCCCCTACCCCCTCCCCCCCTCCCTTCGAATTCCGTCACACACACACACACACACACGCCCTCCCCGCCTCGAAATTAGAAAGCGCACCCCCTCCCCGGCCCTTACCCCAGCCGTCCACCCCTCCCCCCCCTCTCTCCCCCCTGCCTCCAAGAGTGCTGCCCCCCCCCCCCTCCTCCCCCCCCCTCCCCCCCAATGCCTCTAAGAGGGGCGCGCAGCGATCGCCGGGCGACTTCGAGGGTCGCCTGCTCCGCATCCGTGCGCGAGCGAGCGAGCCGAGCCGAGCCGGTCCTCGGCTCTGATTTGATCTCGCTGACGGGCGGGCGGGCGGACCCGGGGGGGCGCAGAGTGCATGGCAGGGGCGGGCCAGCTCGAGGAGGCGGGGCGGGAGGCGGAGCGGGCCGAGCGGGCGCTCGCCGGCGCCGGCGCCAGCGCGGACGCCCTCCAGAGGTGCGCATGCGCGGTCCGGTCGCCCTCCCTCCAAGGCTCGACGGGCGCGCCCTGAGCCGCAGCGGCAGGGTTCAGGATCAGCGGCGCGTCATCGCGGGCGAGCTGCTGCAGCGCGAGGAGGCGAAGAAGCGGGAGGAGGCGCAGAGGCGGGAGGAAATGGCGGCGAAGAGGAAGGAGGAGGAAGAGGAGGCGCTGCGCGCGAAGGAACAGCGGCGCGCGCAGGAGCGGCGGCAGCTGCAGCGGAAGGAGCAGAAGCGAGAAGAGGCGCGCCCGCAGGCGGAGGGAGCCGAGCGGCAGCGTGCGGCGGAGCAGCTGCAGCAGCGGAGGCGCGAGGAAGAGCGGCGGGCCGCGCAGGCAGCTGCAGCCGCGGCAGCGCCAGCGGAGACCTCAAGCCCGCCGCCTTCCGAGGCCGGCCCCAGCTCGGGCCGTTGGTCGGAGGCTGCGGCTGCGGCTGCCGCCTGCCGCTTCTTCGCGAGGGGCCTCTGCCGCAACGGCGACCGCTGCCGGTGCGGGAGGTTGGGCGGGCCGGGGCTTCGAATTCCCCCGCGCGCCCCTAGCCTCTCGCGCGGTCGTCCCGCCCCTCTGTCGACTGTTTGTTTGGCAGGTACCGGCACGAGGCGAGGGCGGACGCCGGGGCGGGGGCGGGCGACCTCGAGCCTGGGCCCGCGCCGGCGCCTTTCGCGGCCCCCGAGGGGGCAGATCCAGGGCCCGCGGGCGAGCCCGGGCCCGAGTGCGCCATCTGCCTCGGGCCCCTGTCTGCCGGCCCGCCCGCCGCCGCCCTCCCCTGCCGCCGTGCGCCCCGCACCCAAAGCGTCTCTTGCTTCTCTAATTATAATGCCTAAGATTTACCTTGCGCTTGCATCTCCGCAGACCGCTTCCACGGCCCCTGCATCGAGGCGTGGAGAAGGGCGATCGCGAGCTCGGGCGGGGCCGCCGCCGGCCGCCGCCCCTGCCCCTTCCGCTGCCCCCTCCCGGCGCGCCCCACTCGGCCCTACCTGCCCCCCGGCCTCTTCTCCACTCGAGCCTCTTCCCAGTAATTTATTCGCCTTTCAGGCGTTTAGCTTGCAATTGCTGCACGACAGCCGATTAGCTGACGTCTTATCGTCTGCTCTGACCTATAGCTATATATATCAAGGGGGGGTCGACTGCTTTTCCCCGCAGCGCTGGCAAACGCACAAGCACACTGCGACCGCATGTAAAGCGCAGGCTGCGCAGCCCGCCGAGCGATCGACTCGGCGACCTGCTGCCGGCGCCGCTACGGCATGCGCAGCCGCGCGCTAGATATGCAGCTGCGGGCCTAGGCGCGAACGGTACCGACAGCTTGCATGTGATCATGACCAGGACAGTCGGATATCTAGATCTTATAAATCAACCGCGCGACCCTGAGAAGAGGGCGCCGCGCGGGGGAGGGGGCGCGGCCCAGCGCGGCTCTAGCTTGCTAGCTTGGTCCTAAGAAACCTGGTCTTGCAGCCCCAGAACGACCCTAAGAAGAGGGCGCCGGGCGGGGCGAGGCGCGATGCTCTAGCTTGGCCGGCCCGGGCGGGGGTGGGGGTGGGGCGGGGGGCGCCGCGCAGGCCGTGAACAGTTCGCATTTGGACACGTACTCAAAACGCAGGTCCGGGCTACAAGTGTGGGAATGTACACTGCGGCCGCCGCGGCCGCGGGCCCAGCCCACCAGCGAACTGGCCGGCCGGGCCCTGCGTGGCCCCCTAAGGAGAGTAATGCGCCTCCCCGCGGACACTCTGGCTAGCTAAATAGCTACATGTGCCCGCATGCGCGGCGTGGTGCTGCATCGCGTCTTGTGGCGGCGGGGGGTCGTCTAGGGGCGGTGGCGGGAGCCCCTACAGGCCCATGGAGGGAACCCGACATGAGGTCAGCCTGCGGTGGGCGCGAAGAGGGGTCAGATCGTAATCCAAAATCAAAACAAACGGGGCCGCACTCGATCGACGAGCCTCCCACCCAGAGGAGCGCCTGCGCGGGCGGAGGACGATCAGCCGCCGAGCAGGCCGACGCTCCAGGGCACCTGCGCGCGCGGTGCGCACCTGGGGCGCGTCTTGGACGGGAGCCCCTACAGGCCCTGTGGGGGGCCCGACATGGAGTCAGCCTGCGCCGGAGGGCGAAAAAGGGGGTCAGATCGATATATCGAAAAAGCCTTTGTTTTCAAAGGGAACGGGGGCGCACTCGATCGACGTGCCTCCCGCCAAAGGCGAACGCCTGCGCGCCGAAGGGCGCAACGATGCATCAGAGGACCATCGCGGCAGGACTTCATGAAGGACCAGGGCGCAGAACGAACTGGGCATTTGCTCGAGCACGATGGATGTGCCCGAAGCCTCGCCAGGCCGCGCGGAGGCGGCCCGCCGCTGATTCTGGTGACCTGTAACGCGTGCATTCGCTGAGCATGCGGACCACGATGAGGGGGAAGACGACGGGAAGACGCCAACGCACCTTGCAATGCTGCACGGAATGGAATGTGACCGCGAAACCAGTGTTACACATAGTAAAATGCGGAGTTTTAACCCTCGGCTTAATCTTAATTGATTTTGTTGATATATCTCGTATATTCTATTTCAATCAATCGATAATCTGTGTATATCTTATCGAATATTCATTTATTTCGTTTATTTTGTATTCTTTTCGATATTTTATCGTAAATTTCTCTTATTTTCCGATTAGTCTTACTGAGTCTATCGATAATCTGTATATATTTCCGAATAATATAACTGAATCTCAATTAGATCTTGCCTCTGGTTAAAACTCCGCATTTTACTATGTGTGATTGGTCTAAAAGTTAATTGATTTAATCGATATTATATTCATGTACTTTCTCGATTAAATTTAATTAAATTTAATTCATTTAATCGGAAACATATCGCTAAACTCGATTAAGATCCATAAATGATTCATTTGTTTATATTAACAAATCGATCTCTTATTGAATTCAATCGTAATTATACATGAAATTGATATGTTTTTATCATGTTTTATTGAGTCTAAGGGGGGACCCTTAGAAAATTGGGTGTCACAGGTGTCACAGGTGTCACAGGTCAATCCCAAGGAAAGTCCTAGTGAGAAATTGATTTTTAAAATCCACGGGATAGACCTGTGACACCTGTGACACAAACCATATTCAGTAAGGACCTCATATATTGTGAAAATCTCAGTGTTAGTTGGTGTAGTTGATTCAAAAAATGCATTTTATACTCTGATTCATTGTTATTTCCTGTGAAATTTGAGTCAACTCAACCCACTTAGTCAACCCTTGCATTGAATTCGTAACAAAATCCATATACTATTACTACTTTTACGATTAATATGAGTCAACCTTGAGTCCACTTTAATTATAGGGGGAATCTAGGGGAATGTTGAGTTTTACTGTAATGAAATCGAACATTATTCCAATTACTTACAATAGAATTCTATCGTAAAAAATGTCCGGAATCCGGAAAATAATCATTGTATAAAGCTACTGTAGTGAAAGGATATATTATATCTTTTTGTTACAGTAGCTTATCAATGTTATTGTTAGAAAACAAAGGAATCCTTTAGAAATTCATTATAGAAACCCATCAAAACGGGAATCTATCATGTTTATGTCTCTCAGTCTTCTCAAATGTTAAGAAATTCATTGTTTTATCGATCTCATCTGCTACTGATTGTGTTTTATGCTGAGCTTCTTTACCACAACTGAATATATCAATTGCTAACATGCCTTCATTGGAATAACAATGAGCTGTACAATGGCTTTCATCTAATAGCAGAACCAAAGCAAAACCAGGAGGTGATAGTTTGCCATCAAATATCTCACAGTGTTTATGAACAATCCTAATACCTTGTCTCAATATTGCTTGTTCAAGGGTTCTCATAATCCAATTACCAAGAAAGCTAACATGCTCATAACCTGTTGCTATAGCTGTTTTAGCCTTGTAATCAAGCATTACATGAAAGCCTCTGTATTTAGTCTCCATTAAGAATACCTTAGAAAAATTAATTAATCCTAATCGAACCTAATGCAAATATCCCTGTACTCTACTTTGATTGATGAAGTAGCCCTTTTCCTGTAAGCCTGAGAATGCTTTTTGTTGCATTCCCTACAACCTGATCCCTTCACATGATTAAAGGGATATGTAAGGATCACCTTGTTACACTGCAAACATCTAACAGATACTTTCTCTTGAGCTTTGATGTAATGTGTCTCACTGTAATCGAATTTATCTTTACCATGAACTGTCATAGCAGCATCAATAAACTTTTTTGTTTTACTATCCATACTCTATATATAACCAATATTCTTATGGAGCAGTATCCTGTCCAAAAATGGGGAAATATCGATTTGTGCCATAATACTCAGCATAGGTATTCTGCCTTGCAATAAAATCGGTTCTCTCAGCATATAATACACACTTGTAGATACCAAACTTGGTGGCTCTCACTAAGAACTGATAATCTTCCAAACCGAAATTGACTCCATGATAAGCAATACCAAAATTATCATATGGGGTGATCACAACAGCAAAATTAGGAGTTCCACCCTCTACTTGGCAAACAGCATAAACATCAGGTGGAATATCAACAACTACCTTATAGTGGTCACCAATCTCAACAAGAGAGTCTACTACTGCTGTTTGTTCATTCACAACAATTGGGAATATCTTGATTATATAGGGGGCATTCATGCTGGGGACATAGGTTCGAATTCTTGTGTTAGGATCAATGGGATTGGGTTGATCATTCACAAATAGAGGCGCTCCAACAGCCCCACCAACCCTAAGACCATCACCAATATAAGCTCCCCCCGATTTGCAGTTAATAGCTCCAGACCTAGATTCAAAAGAATAAGTAGACAGAGGATCTCCATAGCTATCTGGGTCTCCATAATGAGCAGAAAAGTTTGCATTTGTGACAAGTAGCTTAGTTGTCTTAACTATTCCATTATTTTTATCACATCTGAGTTCCTGCAATCTCAGTTTGTGGGTGGAACCAAAAGTATTCATGGTAGGTTGGACCTCTGTGGATTGGAGACCTTCCACATCATCAAAAGTAGCATGCTGTAAAACATGGTTTGCTGGGGCAGCTAATGATAGCTGTGGTGTTATAATTCGCTCTATTGGTGTGGGTGCCTCTGCCATTTTACATTAAAGGGATATATCTTTTATGGGGTTGGCTCATCAATTACATTCAAATATGCAAACTCTCCTTTAATTTCGATTGCCCGGGCATTGTATGCTCTTGCTGCGTCTTCTTCTTTTTCAAAGTAGCCAATAATAATTTGTTTATAGTCGTGTTTGATTTTTGCAAGCCATTTCTTCATTCCTTTACTCCAAGAGACACCTTTGTATTTACTGGTGGATTCTTGTGTAGTTTTGGGTTTGTTCATCTGATTCTGTGCATGTGTGCATCTCCGAAGATTGGTTTTTCTATTGTCCAACTTGTCGTGATTGATATGATCAATCTGAATCTTAGGGTCAATTTCAGACATTGCATATCTGTGCGCCCTGGTGAGTGTTTGACCAATTCTGCAATTTACATAACCTCTCGTATCAATTGACCAAGTATACCTCTCAAACCGTTCTTTATCTTCATAATCAATTTTCATAAACTTCCCATGACCTTTTTTTCCTGAGAGAGCGATTAAAGCATAATCCATGATGGTGAATTCTTATACGTTTTACCAAGCTATTTTTTATATCATTTTTTTATGGGGTCGGGTCATCAATAATATCTGGCTCCGCATAGAATCCGGTTGTGAAGATATCAGCAACATTTACCCCACGAAGTGCTGATACAGCTGCTATATCTGTTCTCAGTCCCATAATCATAGTATTGTATACTCCAACCTCAGTGACAAACAGATCATAAGTAAATGTCAGATTGTTATAAACACAATATCCCCGACCAAAATGGTTGGATGCTTGAACAAAGAATAGGTAATTGTGACCTTGTTGGTTATTATTTGCTCTACACATTGAGAGCATTGCTGTGGGAAGAGGAATATTCCTTCTCACTCGATCAGTTCCTGTAATGGAAACCAATTCTGAATTTTCAAGAGTGACAGATGATGCAACATAGAAATGCAGAAAAGGTTGCTGTGCAACTGGTGTATAGAACCGAATTCTTTGTGGGTTCTCTACATTTTGTTCAAGAGTATCTGGGACATCATTGTAGGAAACAGAGGATGAAAGCTGACCTGAAACTCTGCAACCACCACCAATAAAAGCTCCTCCTGATCTCACAGTAACAGCAGCAGTATTCTTATCGAAATCTAGGGCTTTCAGATCAACACTGTAAGCATCAGGACCTCCATTTGTAGGTTGGAAGAAGTTTGCATTAGTCACAAGAAGTCGAGTTGTTTTAACCACACCAGAATTCTTATCAGCTCTCAGCTCTTTAACTCGAATAATCGAATTCTTATCAAAGGAGTTACCATTGGAATTGGGTCTCTCTGTGGATTCTAATCCACGAACCTCATCATTTACTTCATGCTGGCGAAAATGCATTGCAGGGGATCCAAGGGAATATATTGGAAGTTGAACTCGATTATATTCACCCATTGCTTCTTTTACTAAGAAGGAAAGAAAAATAAACTACCATCAAGCCAAAGTGATTAAATTCGATCCAAGGGATTGGTAAACAGTTGAAAGAACTTGCAGGTTGGACGTCATTGCTTTAATGTTGTTATCACACTCATTGTATTTAGCAACAGGGTCACCATATGCAGCTTGAGCAAGGACATTAACCAAGAGGTTTTTATACTCATTTACAACTGGTGAGAGCTTGTTAGTTTGCTGAATCGTTTTTTCCACTGTTTGTAATGCGTTTACAAGGGTGATTGTATCAAAAGAAAGCGCAACAGGCTCAGTAGAATAGGTGGTTCCACCAAGTGGATAGGTCGCCATTTATTATACTGTGACATTTTTAATTTGGTCTATTTGACTTTGGAGATTTTCACATGTTTGTGTTAAATATTTGCATTTCTGGGATAATTCCTTTACAGCTTCTATGAGAACTGGAATTAAACCGGTGTATTCGAGAGCTAAGTAGCCATCGTCTTGTTTTGCTCTCACAACTTCTGGTATTACCTGTTGCACATCTTGCGCAATTAAACCTAATCTTGTTCCATCTTTTTCACTTCCGATTCGTTTAAAACTCACTCCTTCTAATTTCTCTATTGCTGAAAGAGCGCCAGTTATCTTTTTAATATCGGTTTTGTATCTTCTATCGCTACCTTGTCCGAGATAGTTTCTAACCCACATGTATCCATCATCATTTATAAATGCTACATGTGTATCCCACGTATTTCTAAATTCTACTACTGTTGTTGCATGTCCTCTAATATATGTAGTTGATGCTGAACCGAAATATATTCTTGAATAACCTTCACTTGAAGTAATCCAAGTTCCGGTTGCCCAAGTTGTGCGTTCATCTTTACTAAAAACGTTATCCCAACTTATAAAACCATTTGCTGGGGCTGTTCTTCCTTTTTCTTTTGTCCATCCAATCATACCAATATGACATCTCCCTTTTCTTGCAACAAATCTTACATAGGAGAATGTATCACAATGGAAAGAAGTCCATGTTAAGCCATCATGCCAATCTGAATCGTAATTATTTGAAACGGCTTGGTAGCAATTCACCCTCATAATGTGATGCCACCTCCCATTTCGATAGCCTCCAATATCGAAATATCTGCAATTTGTCCAACACATATACTGAACATGACATGTTTTCATATTGGCTGGGACTTCAATTTGCGCCCAACCACCATCTGTTTCATCGCCTGAAATGTTACTATAAAATCCATCGACTGGATTTGTGTAGGTTGGTGTCCAACCTGTTGTCCAAGATCCACTAAATGATAAGCTGTAAGAACCTGTTCCACTCCAAGTATCAAAACCTGTAATGTTTCCTATCGAATTAGTCACATTTGTTAATGTAAGCATAGAAGGTTTACTATAAACATTATCCCAGTGGATAAAACCTGTGTGACCACCATAACTGGATCCATTCCATACTTTCATAAAACTAATACCCATAATGTGAACCCTTCCAACTTTTGCATAAATCCGAATGCGAATAAAACGATTTCCAAGATGGATTTGAACATTATTTACACCACTATGGTTACCATCTGCTGAGGTGCTATATGGGTTGTAACTGTTGACAGTTGTAATATAAATACCATTTCCTTGTCGATTAATTCCCCAAATCTCAAACAATCGACAGTTTCCCCAAGGTAAATATGTTAAATATGCTGTTCCTGTGTGTAAACCATCGGGTATATTGTATTCTATCCAAGCGGAAGAAGTTTGGTCATCAACTTCATTATTAAATGCATACCCACCATAATTATAATATGGATCCCATGATGATCCATACCCGAAATTCCAACCAGAAGAATAATTATATGGAGAACTACCTGCAACTGAGGCATCTGCTGTGTGAAACTTTGGAACAGCATTACCATTTATTTGGAGATTTGTAGTAGCATTTATAGTGGTTGCTGTAATGGTATTATTGACCCAAAGGTTACCATTGTCATAAGATTTTAATAATGCTGTATCTCCTGAGTTTCTAAATTCGATAGAGACACCTTCACCATTCCCATACCCTCGAATATATGTTGTATTCCCACTACCAAACCAAAACCTTGGAATATTATCTGTTGATTTGTGCCAGTCCACAGAGTTCACTGTCAATAGATCACCTAAAACGTTAGGGACTTCTGCCTTTGTTGCATAAGTGCCTGCAAAATCAGGTTTACTAAATACATTATCCCAAGAGATCATGCCCAATTCATTATCTGTTGCTCTCTGTCTGCTCCAACCAAAAACACCTGTGAGATGAATGCGACCTTTTCGACCTTGAACATAAATATATTTGTAGAATTCGCAATTGACAGAGACAAACAAGATTGTATTGTGTGTTCCATCCTGATTAACCTGTTGAATTCCCTGATAGGCATTAACTCGTTTTAAGAAATGTTGATATCCATTAGTTGTTTGTCCATAGATATCGAAATATCTACAATTATACCAAGGCATATGCTGGATATAAAACGATTTCATCCCTGCTGGAATAAGCCATCTCATCCAACAGCCACTGCAATCAGCATCATTCTCTGGTGTGGTGTAGCAACCATTTTGCCCTGTTCTTGATGCCCATGTAACAGTCCAGTTATCTGGAGATCTGTCTGTCGAAATAACATCTAATTGGTCGAAATCATAACCTTTTGGTATTGTGGTTCCCCCAATTTGTAGAGTGGTAGCATTCACAGTTCCATTAACAGTTCCACCTGTAAGAGGTAAATAATTCCCAAGAGCTGCTGTCAACTCTGCATCTGTTGCATAGCTATTTAAACTGGCTGAGGTCAGATATCCTTTATTGTTAAGGTAATCATCTGTCACTACTCCTGAAAGGGTGGTATTGTGTAAGTTTTTGGCTGCCATCCTCTGATTGACTTCTAAGGCTCCACCTGATGTCGTTTTAACCCAAGCAATCTCGCATTTTCCATGATCATCTGTGGGTTGTCCCGCAACAGGAAGGTAGTTTACAACTTTCTCCCTTGTGAACACAATTTTAGGTCTTGCTCCATCATATGCGCTTTGATCTGTAACGTTTATTTGAATAGCTGCTGAAAAATCGGCTACTTGTCCTGTTTCACCTGGGTGATAATTCGTAACATAGATACTGGGGAAAGTATCATTTACTCCTACATTAAAATCACCATCATAAACTCCATTTACGATTGGATCCCTGGGTAATCTTACTGCAAGAGTTCCCTCCATTGGAGTGCCTGTTTGACCTGTAAAAGTCCCATTAAGACTGACATAATGATCATTCAAATATAACCTTTCAGGTGTATTACTGGATTGGTAAAGTGTGACTCCATTGAAAACATTTCCAATCGCATTCAATTGTGCAAATACTGGTTGTTGATCGATTTCACTCCAAGGGTGTCTGTGATTGCAGTTGGTGATCTGGGAATAATCATGACTGTGTGGATCAGGTGGAAAAGTTAATGGTGGATTTACGATTTGCTCCCATAAATGCCCATGGGAACTGGGAGGGAATGTTAATGGTGGATTTGTTATATGCTCCCATAAATGCTCATGTGCAAAATCTGTTATTTCATCTTTTGTGTGGGTGTGGTTGTCGATCCAACCTAAAACTACATTGGATGTAGGATGATTTGGTAGATTTGCTGCAATATTCACAGTCAAATAGTCGACTTCTAGATTACTTCCGTAAATATTGCTTGCCCATAGATTACTGGTGTAAATGTTACTTGTATAAAGGTTACTGGTGAAAATGTTACTTGTGACTGTAAGGTTTGTGTCATTTTTGATCACAAAAAGAGAAAGAATGTTTGTTAATTCACCTTCATCAATATATCCTTGCTCTTCTAAATAATCCTCTGTGACCACTCTCGAAATAGTCTCATTGTGAATATTCTTTGCAGCCATCCTCTGATTGGCTTCCAGAACCCCACCATAGTTTGTTTTAATCCATGCAAGCTCTGCCCTTCCATAGTTATCATTTGCAGTTCCCACTATGGGAATATAGGAATATTTATCTCGACTGAAAACTATCATTGGTCTTGATCCATCTAGACTGCTTACATCTGCTACATGAACCTGTATAGCAGAGTTGTAATTTTGGTAGGTTGCTGGGTCTGTTGGGACTCTGAATGTATCTGTGGGAATGTCAGCCTCCATGTAGCTTGACACAAAGATATTTGGTATGGTTGCTCCTGGTTCAGGTGGTGGATTATAAGAGCCTGGTAATGTCCTAATATGAAGTGGTCCTCTCATAGCTGAATTCGCAAGTGTCCCATTCACATGAACATAGTGGTGATTCAAAAAGATCCTTTCAGGGACATTGCAAGTCTGGTAAAGAGAAACCCCCAAGTTATCAAGAGGCTCTACCTTTGCGAATTCTGGTTGGTCATTAATCTCATCCCAAGTATGTTCATGTTTGCTTGGTGGGAACTCAGTTGGAATCCCATCAATATCACCCCAATCATGCCTGTGGTCTTCTGGTGGGTATTTCTGTGGTTTGCCTAAGATCTCATCCCAGTCA
Source organism: Cyanophora paradoxa (assembly GCA_004431415.1). Classification (NCBI taxonomy): domain Eukaryota; class Glaucocystophyceae; order Cyanophorales; family Cyanophoraceae; genus Cyanophora; species Cyanophora paradoxa. Next base: position 34,921 of record QPMI01000538.1, read on the forward strand.
TGATTGTGGTCCTCTGGGGGATACTTTGCAGGTTTATTATTAATTTGTTCATAATCAGGGAAGAACTCCCAGATCTCAGGTCGAAATCCATCTGGTAACAATTCCTCATGGGGTTCATAAGGTTGCTCATAGTCAACAGCTGGTGGATCATGACCATCTGGTAAATACTCCTCATCAGGTTCATAGTTCTGTTCATACTCATATTCTTGTGGGTCAAAACCATCTGGGAGTATCTCCTCCTCATTGGGGTCAAACTGATCATACTCATATTCTTGTGGGTCGAAACCATCTGGTAAATACTCTTCCTCATCTGGAACGAATTGATATTCATCAAGCTCTAATATATCGACTTCAGGAGGTAAATACTGCTCATCTATTTGCTTTCTGGGTTCAATTATAGGTTTATTGCGAACTTGCTCCCAACTAACAATATGCTGCCAAAGGCTACATCTTCAGTTGCTGTGTATTCTCTTCCAGGCTGTTTCTTTGGTGTTAAATCGGGAGGTCCATTTGGAAATGGAATAGGGAATGGAACTGTTGGTCCATTGGGACCATAATGCTCAATTATTTCCCTTAGAGTTTTCTCACTCACAAGTTTCTCCCCATTTGCATACACATTGCTGCCATGGATATTTCGCCATTGCCTGGTTCTAATTCCAAGGTCTTTCACATTGCTATACAAAGGCAAAAGGTGCCTATCCATTTCGACTAAATCAGGATGTAAATGGATTGCTACTGGTTGACTGGGGCTACTGTTGATTGTAATTGATGGCTTTTTTTGATGGACATCTTTTGGAGTAAAAAACCCAAAAGGCTCATTCCTCGCAAAGTCATATGTAATATCCTTGGGGTATACATCATTTGTGTAGGAGACCTGATTTGTGTTGGCAATGGGACCCACTTGCAATACTTGGGGGACCTCAGCTTTTGCAGTGCTGCCCTCATTGTAAATTCGCAAAGCTGTGTTCTGTTTGCCCTGCTCATCTTGAACATTGAAAATCAATCGACCACTATCGAACCTGGAAGGTATATCTGGGTGAGTGCCACTGGTTTTTAGTTTCCTAGGTCTCCTTCTTGTTGCTTTGATCTCTGCTACTTGGTTTGCTTTCACATTACCCAAACTAAAGGCTACACTGACATCCTCTTTATCTGGATCGGTTTGATTCACAGATAAAGCATGCTCCCTTGATTGAGTCTTTGATGAATTATCAGAGCTGTGGTCAATTGAAACTGAACCCTTTACTTTAATATTATCAAAGTTCACATGCTTGGTGCTGCTTGCATTATCATCTTGAATGGTTTCTAGATTTGGTGGGTAATTGAAGCTCATGGCTTTTACTATATGGATTTATAAAATTCCTGATAAGTAAAAGATGCCTCTCAAAGTAGTTCTCAGTTTGTCAGGGGGAGGTGCAAGGGGCATTATCATAACCAGGCTGCTCAAAGAAATCGAAAATCGAACTGGCAGGAGAATAATCGATCTTGTGGATCTTGTGAGTGGAACTTCCACTGGTGGGATCATTGCTATTGGGTTAAACATCAGGCATCCTGATAAACCAGGTGAACCTAAACTGACAGCAAACGATTTACACAATATTTACCTAACTCAACTGCCCTTGATTTTCGCAAATCCTCGAAATATAATCGAAAATGCCCTATTTAACACAAAGTATGATGTGGGACCCTTGGAGACTGCAATCAATTCAGTTACTGGTGAATCACTAATACAGGATTCCCTTAAGGACATTGTGATCACATCCTTTGATACTCAGAATATGAAACCAATATTTATCACAAATGACAACAATTACAACTTTATGCCTTGTAAGATTGCTGCTAGGGCTACTTCTGCTGCTCCTACATATTTCTCTCCTGTAAGCATTGTTGATTTCAATAGGGGAGTATATGTCTGTCTCATTGATGGTGCCATTTCGGGAAACAATAATCCCAGTGTGTGTGGTTACAGCCATGCAAAGAAGATTTACAGTGATGATGATGACATTATAGTAATAAGCATCTCTTGTGGAGAGGTGGACCCACATTTAGAGTCTGATTATGTGGGTTATGCTTATGAGACTGTAAACAGCTGGGGCATTCTCTCATGGATTGCCTCAACAGATGGAAGCCCATTGATTAACATGCTCATGGCTGCAAGTGAGCTATCTGCCCTTGATAAGATGGAGGAGTTGTTACCCTACAACTATGATCAGGATTATGGGAGATACTATAGGTTATCAGTCCCTCTTCCAAATCATATAGTAAGCTCCCTGGATGACACATCTAAGATCCCAGACATGCTTGCATTCACTGAAACATACATTGCAGCAAACAATGATATGATTAATAAGCTTTGCAGCCTACTAGTAGCAAACTATGAACTAAAGAACCCTACAAAGGCTTACATTTCATCCACTCTCACTACATCACCTCCTTTGGATGCCAATTGGTATCAGCTTGCAGATGATGCCTTTACTGCCTCATCCTCTGTGACAGGTAAAGAGCCTTTCATGGCTAGACCTTCAGCATTTGGCTGGGAAGCTGGAGCCTATGCTCCTGAACAGATATGGGAAACCCCCACTGAATACCTTCAAGTTGCTTTTCCATATACTTTTGAACTCTCCTCTGTGATTGCCTATGGATCAGGGGACACCAATGCTTTTATTAAGACTTTCAATGTGGCAACATCCACTGATGGGATCAACTGGTCTTTTATTCGATCAGATGGGCAAAACAAAATATATGTCTGTGAGAACATTAACAATGCTCACAACTCTGGTGATGTGGCTCTATTGAGTGGGTTCCCTCTCAGCATCAAGGATGCTTTTTACATAGGTTATTCTCTGAGAATAAGATATATTCGCATTTATCCCCTTGTGTATGTGAATGCTCCCACAATGAGAGTTGACTTTACAGGTGCCTTTATTCGATAAACTCCAACTGAAAAGAATTATCGATTCCATTCATATCAATCAGTTCACCAAAGTAATCTTTAAACTCCACAGTGAGTTCCCTTATCACCAGGTTTCTGTCATTGATTTGAATAAATTCTGCATGTTCACCACTATGGTAAACATAGCCCCCTATATCTTTACTCAATTGCAATCTAAGGATAGCTCCCTGGTTTTGTGGTTGCGATTTTGGAATTATATTGTGTCTGCTGGCAAAGGGGGACAGCTCTTTAATATGCATGTACAGATACTGCTCAGCATTCATATCAGACATCTTCCTGCTGTCAAAATAATATTGCAAGGGCTTAGAGGAGAGTCTGGGTCCTGAGAAGGTGATTCCCCATGCTGGGTGATCAGGTGTAATAGGTTTGCCATCATACTTTAAAAGGTTCTCAGGTCGATAGGGAGATCCACCAACAGGAGGAGTGCTATAATACCCAGTGGTGTATTCAGTAGAACTTACACCCAAAAGCTTTCCTATTCTCTGGTTGCTTGCAATAAAACGAAACTCATGGTTACTGTAAAACTCCACTTTATAGGTTGTTGGGTTGTAGAATATCTTGAACTCAAAAGCTACTGTTTTGCCTGCAATAGTTTGGAAGCTTGAATAGTTCAGCCCATAATTATAAGGGTGTGTGACCCCAAAATGACCCTGATTGATGTAGCCACTGGGAAGGGGATACACTTGTTGTGTGATCACTTGGTTATATGAACCATCTTGGTAATTAAACTGAACTGTTAGATGATCAGTTCCCACACTGTTATAGATACTGTTTGGAATCTCTGCATAGAGAACCCTACATTCCCTTGGTCTCTCTACTGGAGTTGTGAGGGTGACCCTGTAAGAGTTTTCATTTTGTCCTTGGCTTCTATCCCTGCTATCAATATTAACGAGCCGGTTCATTTTAATATATAAATATAGATAAAAGAAGAATGCCTGTGGATTACATCGAGGTTAGCTCATTTAATACAATCTCTGGTGATGGTCCCACATCAAGCTTTGTGGCTAGACTCCCAGTAGTTATGAGAATGTGAGGGCTGTGAGACTGGTCTCAGCCGAATTTTATAACAGTATCCCTATGGTGAGTGGTGAAACCAAAGCAGGAGATGTGACAGTTGACAATGCATTTAGCATTTATTATTCTGAACAAACTCCTGGAGCTGGAAGCTCAGGAATTCCAACAGTTCGCCCAGCTGCTGACTATGAACAATGGAAACAATTCATTATAAGTCGAAACACCCCCATCCAAAGCCACCAGCAACTGGTGAATGTAATTAACTCTAAATTCGAAGGCAGAAATCCCCAACCATCCATTCGCTGCAAATGGGATGAATCACTGAAACGAATTATATTCCACTCAGCAGTACCATTTTACTTGGCTTTCTCAGTAGCTGTGAACCCAAGCCAACAAACAATCCAAAAGCTGTTGAGTTCAGCTAGACTGCTGGGTCTTGATCCTGGAAGATATGGTAACTCCCCAATCCAATCACAGGTCTATGATGCTCTCACTGATGGAATCTTTACTGGTGGTCGCGTGAATGGCATTATATCTTCTTTTGAGCCTGAGAAGACCAGGGACAGTGTTTTGTTTGTGAGAGTAAAGGAGCTGGGTGATCTGGTGCAATGTGGGGATGGTCTTCTGACTGGTTACTTTCACAAAATAGTGGTCCCTGATAAAGACTATGGTGAGCATGTTGTTTACAATTCAACAGAAGCTCACCCACTTTACAAATACTATAATAAAAAGGTTGGATTATCCACTTTCTCGGTTGATATTGTAAATGCTATTAATGAACCAATTGATTTTGAGGGTCAACCTGTTCATCTTACCTTTGAAATTCGCTATGGTGATGAGCCAGCTGGGGACCCAGTTTATGAATACTTCAAGATGCGAATGTCACAGCTTCACCCTTCCTATCCAGTTATTACAAACTTCGCATAAATTAAGGATCATTGGTAGATTTTTTATGTTGCAGTATAATAAAAGAGAATATAATGGATATCACTTCCACTCTTCAAAGACTTTCGCTGAAAGAAGCCCTAACAACCCCAGAAGAGGCGAAAGCCTTTTTCCTGGATAACTCCCTTATGCTTGGTCTCGAATCCAAATCTAAGCCAGTTCTAGTTGTTGTGAATCCCAGCAATACTTTTGAGAATAATGTTGGAAATCGCATTTCCTTCAAGCTACCTCGCTACAATTTCTGTGGAAAACTCGAACTTGCTTTCGACCTTCCAGCCATCACTTTTGGTGGTGAAGATCTTGTTCGAAATGGATACACTCGCCCTGTTGGTGCTTTAGTTCAGCGACTTGAAATTACCTATGGATCTTACACCTACCATATTCCATCTGATTTCCTTGCTCATTTCCCCCTGGTCTATTATTCGGAGGATCAACTAGCTAAAAAGAAACGCTCAATGGGCATGGTTCATGGTATCCCTGCTCATGGAACCAACCGACTTGGTGGCTCATTCTTTGTTGAAATCCAGTGCCTTGGCTCAATCACTACCTTCCCCTTGGTGCTTTATCTGGTGAAATGGTTGTTACTGTTTGGTTTAAGGATGCTGATAAGGGTTATGTTGAGACTTCCTATGGTGGTCGCTCTCTTCCTGTTGTTGGTGGGACAGCTGCTGATAAGACAGAAGATGATGGTCTTGGTGATACTGCTAATGCTACACTTGCCCATGTTGGTCAAAATATCACAACTTTCAGCCTTGGTGCAACAACCCCTGGTATTACAATTACCTCTCCTCGCCTTTACATGCATGCTGTTAATGTTTCTGATGAGCTTTTCGCTACTGTAATTGAAAAGGTTAAGACTACTGGCATGGCTATTCCTGCTCTAGACATTGGGTTTGTTGATGCTAGTGCTTTCCCTGCCAAGGGCAATGCCCAACCCAATCGAATTAACCTCTCTCAAATATCAGGTCTTGTATATGCTCTGCTTGTTTCAGTTCGTGATAATGCAACTGTTGACAAAGCCAATGGCTCCCACAGTGTTCTTAAGACCTATGCCAACTCCAAAGATATTACTTTCACTGTTGAAATTAATGGACAACGACTTTATGCCACTGAGCCAATTCCACTGCTCAAAGGTGCTGAGCTAATTGCTGATGCCTTCAAATGCTCTAACATGGATAAGGTTGCTGATCGCTATGTCCTTTCGGGTATGAGTTTCTGCATTGATGGAGAGAAGGCAATTCGAAATATTGCCCAGTCTGGTTATGTTGATTTAACAAATTCCTCCTCTTCATTCCTCACCCTGTACATGCCTTCAGATAAGGTAATCGATGTTAATGTTCGCGCTCTCATGCATTCCTATATAATTTTGGACAAAGATGGTCTCCGAAGAATTAATTTATAGATTGTTACGATATTCAGTCTCTCTGCATTATTTTTATCTGTATTTATTTAGAAAGATATACAACAATGACTGATTTGGATGAATTTGTGGCTGGTGAAATGATTAATCCCCCTTTTCGAGTCCTAGCCATTGGTAAATCGGCTACTGGTAAATCAGAAGCTGTAAAGTATTGGTTGAAGCAGTTGCATGATGCCAAAAAGATTGATGTTGTATTAGTTGTGAGTGGAACCAGCTTCAATCATTTCTGGGATAAAGTTGCAACATTGCAACTGGGAAAATGGGATGCCCCTTACATTGCTAAATTGCTAGATGAAAGGCAAGAGAAAATAGAAAAAGGTGAACCTGTTAACCAGTTATGTGTGGTTCTAGATGATTTAATCGATAATGAGATTGTAGACCTAACTCGTGATAAAATTATTGGCTCTCTGTATTCCAGAGGTCGCCATTCGAAAATATCCATTATCTGCATCACACAAAAGCTAAGGAAAGTCTCTTCGACTATTCGAGTTAATTCGGACTATGCAATGTTTCTAAGTGCTGCAAATCGCAAAGAACTTGAAGCCATAGAGGAAGAATACAATATAATGCGAAATAAAGAGGATTTTTACAAGATGTTTGAAGAGTATGTTCACTCCTATCAGTATATTATTTGGTCCTCTGCAAACTACTCAGTTAAATACTATGTAGATAAAGCTGAGCTTGTGAAAGATTTTCCATTTCCTCGCTTCCACAGGAAGCCAAAAAAGAAAGAAGATGAACTGAAACCTCCAGAGAAAGAGGAAGCCCCTAAAGAAGTGAAAAGCCAAGTCCATAGCAATAAATTGATGCGATATAAACGCGGTTTATAAAATTATCTCTCATTCTAATAAAGATACAATGCCTCCCAAACGAAAGATAGGGATCCCAGCTGGGGCTGTTGGCTATTCAGGTGGTGGAAACAATGGATCCATTAATACTGAACCAATGAAATTCAATGGTATGAATGAGGTAAAGCCCTCACAACAAGAAGAGGACCCCCTCAATGCTGCCTATGAGGAATCAGTCGATGACAAAGCCCCACAGGCTTCAACCAGTGACCAACTCAATATATCACCAGAAGCCTCAAAAATGAAAGCTGTTGCTGAGGGTGCCAGGCGAATTATTGGTGCTGCTGATGATAAAGGTTTAGGCTTGCAAGATCTATCACTGGCTCGCAAAGGTGAAGGTCTAAGTAAGGAATCAGACAAGGTTATCCAGTCTATGGCTGGTGAAGTCACATATAAGACTGCTCCCACTCAAAATATTCATCGAATCCCCAAGGCTCAATGGATGAGATGACTGCTAAACTTAAAGATCTGGAAGCCAAATCAAGTGCCTTGGAGCAGTATGTTACTGAGAAGAAAGAGAGAGCTAAGCTAAAGGAGATGCTTCGAAAGGAAGTTATAAAATGGGCATTACTGGTGTCCCAGATAAACAGTTCATTGCTAAGAAAGAGACCAAATCGATGAGCAAGCAGTAGATGAAATGAAAACAAAGACCCAGAAGGGAACTATTGAACCTGGTGCCACCAAAGCTGAAGTAGAAAAGGGAGTAGCCCAACAGTATATAAAAGACGAGTTTGGCTTTAATTTTCTCTGTTTTATTAGAGATATGGACATAATACGAAAGTTCTTCGAGATGTTCAGTCTGCATGTGGTGAGCAATTGCCACAGTGGATGTTGTGAGACAACAGTGGAGTTTGAGATGTCAGATAATGAGGATAATGCCTCAGAAGCAAGAGAGAGAAGGAGGTCTACAGTTTCTGTGGAGTCAATGCCAGCAGACCCCACAGAGTATACATATGAGCAACAGGAGCAACAGGAGTATCCAAGGAGAAGTTCTCTGTCAGCAGAAAACGTTTTCTCTGGAATATAAATGGAGGACACTATTAGTTTAATCGAGTTTACCAGTGATGAACCTGTTACTGAGGTTCTATAAGACACATTCTAGCAATGCAGAAACGATATAGAGAGGACCCAGCATATAGAGAGTATAAAAAGCAGCAAGCCTGGCATCCTATTATCGCAGAAAAGCCCAAAAAGAGGAGCAGAGACCCAGAGGGAGACCGATTAAATATTATTTGCCAACTGAAAGTAGCAATGGACCCCCAGGTCTATAAGATAATTGAGAAAAAGCGGTCTCAGTATGCAACTGAGGCAGCTATAAAAATATATACAAAGGAATTGGCTTTATACTTGCAATCAAGTCACAGATAACTTTTGTAAATATGCTTTTGTTGTTTTTTGTTTGCATTCTCAGACACTGAAACAGTTATGTGAATGTTTACTGATCTATTTCTCTTTGGTTTTGTTGCATACATATTGTAACCTTTTAATCTCTGTGACATTTCGATATATGCCCCTATATCTCCATGCTTTATGCATTTATCTAACTCAGTCATGGTCATCTCATCAAGAGTCTTTGCCATTTTGTCTTCACTATACACAATCAAGTAAGCCTTAAGTATTCTTGTCAAATTTTGGTCTTTTTCGATCGGTGTCACAGGTGTCACAGGTGTCACAGGTCTATCCCACCGATTTTCAAAATCATTTTTTATGTTTGACTTTCCCTGGGATGGACCTGTGACACCTGTGAACAACACCATTTCCAGTAAGGCTATAAACATTACATATACAATCAATCATTTATCGTTTTGTTTAATATTCAACATCCTCTCCATTGTCTTCTTGAACCCTTGTTATCTTTCGAAGTCCAATGTAGCCCCTTGCTCTGGTTCCATGAATTCGTTTAACCTCTGATTTAACATTGAAGATTTCCCTTACTCTTTTCATAACAGATACACATTCAACTTTATCATCTACACTTTTGTATGATCTGTAAATGATATCACTGGAAACAAAGTCGTTAGCATTATGTGTAACCTCGAAATTATCTCGAAGCCATTCACCAATCTTGTCATTTTCAGCTATAAAGTTAATTCCCTGTTCAATAATCGATTGAGGGGGACTTCTTAAGATCTCTTCAACCTCTTTGTTCTTCCACATATCCAGTAATATCTTCATGTGAGCCATCTTATACTCATCATCATTGTGAAGAAGTGTGAACAGAGTTGGATCAGCTTTCTTCTGACCAGCTTCAGGCTTCTCTCTGAAAATATTGTTGAATCTCTGGTATGAAAGTCTTCTTTGAATTGCGAAGTCTGGTTTATTAATAGTCAAATTGTCATTAGTTGTAATGTAAACTTGAAACATTGGAGTGAGGATAACTGGATCTTTGAACAAGGCTCTCACAGTCATTTCATTTCCACCTGTGACCTCCTTAATCTTGGAGATCTGCAGTTTATCACCATCTTCAGCCTCATTACTGAATACAAGTCGCTTTCCAAGGAGTTTGGCAAGTTCAGGAGTAGCCTCTGATGAGTTCTTTTTAGGCTTAGTCCAATAGGATATTTCGAGAGGGCTGTAATAACGACCAGATATCTGTTTGCAGTATTCCTGAACAAGTGATTTACCATTAGCACCAGCACCAGTCCACATATAGAACTTCTGGGATTTAGTTGATCCACTAAGGGCAATTGCAATGGATGCCAGAAGATACTTTCGCTCTGCTGGATCATCCACAATCTCTTTATAAATCTGATTTAGATGCTCTATTTTCTTGGGGTCTACATTTTCAGTATAGTCATAACCCACAGTCTTACTCACCATATCTTCCAGTTTACCCTTTCTGAAAGTCATAGTGGTCAGATCAAATACACCATTTTCGAATCCAATCACATATGGAACAGTGTCAATCTTCTCAAAGAATTCATCATCATTCAGCAGTGGGACCAAGTCAGTCAGAAGGGATTTGCGAAATCCTGATTGTTTAAGGTTTTTGGCAATGGTCATCAATGTTTTGGATCTTTCTTCGAAAGTTGCTTTGTTTTCCTCATCCTTTAAGCTCTTTGACTATAATGCACAGCCCTTCCAAGGTATTGGGGACAACAAGACGGCTTATATCTAGGTAAATCTTAAGGTTTGTGTCATCAAGCTCCCAAATCCAGTATCAGTATTGAGTTTGAACCATGACTTTTTGGAGTATCTCCAAGTGTGTTTCAGAACCTCTTTGCATACTAAACTTACATCATAATGAGCGCCACCTGAACCAGCGGATTTATCTATAAGATTAAAGATATCAGATTGCATTCCAATGCAGATGAATCGTTTTTTGCAATTTCCACTGTAGCTTGACACAATGTATTTGTTATCATCTCCTTAGCTTTCATAACATACCAGTTATTCGATTCATGTGAACCGTTACAGCATGGGCAATTGAGTCCCTTGTTAGCAGCATCAAAGTTAAAGCCAAGTTCAGTTTAGAGATTATATTGGATGCATAAATCCCATATCCACCAGCTCTTTGATAATATTGTTTTCCAGTTCATCATATGAGTAGCATTAGCAGTATACTCACTCTTATAGATGTAGTTATCGATAATCCACTTTTGAAGTCATCAGTAGGCTCATTGAATCACAGGTATCATCCCATGGGAGATCACCAAGCCTTGTTGACACTGGACAAACATTAATTAATCCAGAAGTTCCAGTTCCAGTGATTGTTTTCAGGTCACTTTTCAAAGCCTTTAAGCCTGGAGCCTTATCGTGATTTTGAGTTTAGTGAACTCCTCAGTCGTTTAAAGTAGACATGATAGCCTTTTTTAGTTTTGCCATGGGCTGATTGGCATCAAAGTCATCAGGAACATATCCGGAATTTCTCAAAGTTCTCCTCATCATCAAAGTCAATAACCATCATGTTGTCTGAGAGCAGAATGCCCCAAGATACATACTGATTAGTTGCCAGCGCTTCCTCATACTTTTCCCAGGACCAAGCACCTCCCTTATGCTTGAAAACTGGGTCTTTGCTGTCAGGTTTCACTGGGATAATCATGTTTTGGACAGTTCCTCATCAGAACGAAGCCAGTTAGCGAGCGATTTAATTAACTTGGTCTGTTTGGCGTTCATTTTCAGCGATTGGGGTCCTTTTATATATATAGAGATTTTTCTTAAGTAGTTTTGGGTCCCCCAATCATTTTTTGTTGGAAATCGAGAAAGTATCCCTACGAAATTTATCCACATGATATATCGAGTGGTTTAGATACAAAAAGGATGAATGGGTATTTCAGCGATTAAACAGCATATCCCCAGCCTAGTTATATGCTGGGAAAAATAATTTAGACATGTTTCGATTTCTCCTCGATTGAGTAGGGACATCATACAAATACTTGACAAAGCAGACTGCATTGGCTGCATACTTTCGCTGACATGAACTGCAATTTTCATTGTTCTGTAGGTATCATCGGTTTGATATAGATCTCTAAGCTGTGTGGCTATTTTTTTCGTTAAACTTTTTGATTTGAGCCTTACCTTTTTCAGTTTGCTGGTATCTCTTCATAGCTCTCTTCTGGGCTTCACTGATGGCATTTTTCCTCTGTCTCTCTTAATATATATAGAGAATTCTTTAAATCATTTTTGTTCTCTAACCTCTTTGTCCAAATCGCTCAATATACATAAGTTTGAAATGCTTACCTAGCAATGCTACAAATGGTTCGATTTCCAAGGTCTCCCATGTTTTCTTGTCCTTATTCCATCTGCAATCTAATCCTTTTGCGATATCTTTTTTAAGATAAGGCACCTGAAACCCAGCAACCAATGTATTTGTTGTACTGAGTTCTGCATACATTTCAATCAATGCAGATCTGCCCTCTCTGAACCTCTCTATATCATCTCTGCGAAGATTATCCATTTTCGGAATAAATTGGTTGCACCAAATCAGGAAAAGATTAACTGCATGTTTATTCCTTGCTCTTTCTTGTTCTAATTCTCTCTGTCTTCGCTCTCTTTCTTCTAATTCAAGCTGCCTCTTTCGAGCTTCCTCTTGTTTTTCAAGTTCTCTTTTTCTTTCCAGTTCTTCTTGCTTTAAAGCGATTCTGCACTTATTACAGAAATTATCCTTTCGGTTTTTATGCCGATCTCCACATCTTTCACATATATCTTGACCTCTGGCACCCTTCGGAATAAATCGTAAAATGCAGCAATTCCCAACAATGACCACAATCTTTTATTAACATGCAGAATATAGCATTGCTCTTTAATTGGATGATCACAGGCGCAATGCTCAGACTCTGGAGGCAGGTCATAGTCACTTAATCCATATTTTGCAAGCTTTGCCCAAAGAGGGAGCGGTTTCCTGTTACTTCCAAGAGCAACATAATCATTGAAGTTATCAGATCCACAAAGCAACATTAAAGCCGCTTTGAGCTTTTCCAGGCAATACGATTTCTTCTCTGCCATTGTCCTTTTATATATATAGAAGATATTTCTTTAAGTAGTTTTCATCAAATTTTGTGTTCAGAATTCCCCATTTAAAACCTCTCCTTTTAGTAGGAACAAGTTAGGAACTATGCCCCGAATTAGCAACAGACTCATTAGAGAGAAGAAATGGGAACTCATGGGATTACTGGGAACACTGTATGCAGCCCATGAAATCACAGAGGCTGAATATGACCGGGAAATCGGATTTATTTCAAGGGGCAGACCCACTTTAGCAAAATTAACCAGAAAAGCCAATAACCTCTATGACAAAGTTGAGACTCTTGATGAACTCGATCGCCTGAGGCAAATAGAACCAGAGGCAGAAGATGGAACAGCCATGAATGAATTATATCGCTGGCTCACATACAGAGCCAGAAGGGAAGTTGTTGTTAGATGTGATTGAATATTTAGATAGAATTGCAACCTCTCTACCAAAACGTTTAAGGATAGTCTGGATCAATTCAGGGCAATCAAAGTTCGCTTGTCGTTTATCTGCAAGTTCGTAAAAGTCAGCAATCCACAGGTTTGGATATCGAAATACATTTACAGCGATTATTTTGTATTAACCAAATCGAGAAATATTCGAACTGAGCTGAATAAAGCAGCCCAAATGTGTCAGGAACAGATGAATGTTGTTGATAGCTATCGATTGGAGAGAATCGAAATGCTAAGAGTTGCTATTATGAGTTATGCCCCAACTGGTGGCTGCTATGTTAAAACACCAGAATCAATTGCAGCCAAGAGAGCCACAGTGAATATTCGAAATATTGATGATTCTTGCTTTGAAAATGCCATTTTGGCATGGATCCATAGGAAAGATGTAAATTCCCACAAGAGAAGTGAGCTTACACAATATCGCAAATGGAAATACTCACCAACCACATACAATCCTTTGGCTCTCAATTTCGACAATATCCCATTCCCTGTTCCTTGTGATGCTGAAATCATTGATAAATTCGAATCTCAAAATGCAGGCATCAGCATAAACATATTTGGAATGGATGGAGATGTTATATATCCCTACATCAATCCAGCAACCCAGGCAGAAAGCAAAAGATTAATCTAATGCTCATTCATGATGATGAAGGGAATGGTCACTATATTACAATCATGTCCCTTTCAAGACTTCTCAGAGTTGCCCTTGATAAAACCAAGGATCAAAAGTTACACTACTGTGATACATGCTTATCTCGATTCAGGTCTGAGGCTAAACTCACTGCTCATGTGGACTCAAACAGATGCATTGATTGGAGACTCTCAAAGGGAATCACCCTAACCTGAACCACCATAGAGTTTGGACTGAAAAACCTCAGGAAAACTGTCTGGCTTCCTGTTGTGGTTTACTGCAAGATTGAACATAGAAGCATCCCCATTGATGCATCGAAATCCAAGAGGGAAGTCTCAGCAGTCAACCTAGAATAGTCACTGGGGCAGATGTTCAGATTTTCGATTTGAGGGCAGGATCCAATGGGAGGTCTGTTTGAATGCTTGGAGTCCAAAGCAAGAGAGCTAATCGATTTCCTGTTCACCAATATTCCCATGAATGAACTCACAGATGAGCAAAAGGCTATTTACAGAGCTACAAACACTGTTACCTTTGCAGTGAGAGGTTCACCAAGGAAAACTTCAAATGCAGGGATCATGATCACCACACAGGTAATTACATTGCTCCTGCATGCAGAAACTGCAATCTCCATAGGAGAATCTCAAAGCAAACAAAGTAGCAGTGGTTGTTGACCAAATGGATGACTGTGGGACATTCATTTTCAGAAAAATAGCAGGCATGGGTGATAAAAAGCGAATCGAAATCCTTTCGAAAAACTTTGATCAATACCTTTCATTGCAATGGGGTCTTTACAAGTTCATTGATGCAAGTAATTTATGGACTTTGGGGCTGCTGATGTAGATGAGTTAATGAGCAAATTCCAGGCTTTCAGAAGGCTTTCACACTCAGTATATGGATTGGACCCAGTTCATTATGTATCTGCACCTGGGTTATCTTGGGATGCTATGCTTAGGACCACCAAGGCAAAAATAGAGCTTATAAGTGATGTAGAGCAATACGAATTTGTTGAGAGGGGAATCAGGGGTGGCTTTGCAACAATGCCTTGTAGGTATGCTGAGGCTGATGGTGAGAACTCCCATATAATGCTGTTTGATGCTAACAACTTGTATGGCTACTGTTTGAGTCAGCCAATCCAGTTGGTGATTTTAGATGGGAGACCGAATTCAACCCACAAGATAACAGATCCAGTTTCCTGGAAGTTGATCTGGATTACCCAATTAGGCTATATCTAGACCACAGTGATTTCCCCCTAATTATTAACAAGAAAATAGTAGAATATGCGAATTATCACAATATCAAAAGAGCCTATTAGATCTCTCAGGAGAAGAGCTTGATAAGACCCCTAAGCTAACTGCAACCTTTGGTTCTGTGACCAACTATGTGATTTCTGAGCCTCTTCTACAGTATCTGTTGGACAAAGGGGTGAAACTAAAGAAGGTTCACAGGGTCCTATCATTTACTGTGGCTCCTGTAATGAAACCCTACATTGAGCTGAATACTGAGATGAGAAGGAAAGCAGTGAATAAATTCGAGGCTGATTTCTATAAACTCATGAATAACTCAATCTATGGGAAATGCATTGAATCTTGCAGAGGTAGATCTGTGGTTAAGATTGCAAACAGTGAGAAACTGTTTATGAAATATGCAGCCTCTCCCATTGGTGAAATCAACAAGTCCCATAAACGAAAAAGCAGTTGCCTTTGAGTTTTACACAAAGCATGTGAAGCTAGATAAGCCAGTTGCTATTGGGGCTTATGTTTGGATGCAGCCAAACTGCATAACTACAAGTTCTTCTATGATACTGTAAGGTCCCAATGGACAAAGCAAAGTTACTATTCCATGATACTGACTCCTTGTCTATATATGAATCTAAGACCCTCAAAAAGATAGGAATATATCTTTATGCATTGGACCTAGGGGGGTCTAACAGAATGACCCCAGGTAAATACAAAAATGAAATGCCTGGCTCTGCTATATTGGAGTATGTGGGTCTGAGAGCTAAAGTTTACAGTTTCAGAACTGCTGAGATTGAGAGGAGTAAGCTCTCTGGGACTTCAACTGAGGAACTCCAATTTAATGATTTTAAACAGTGTTTATTTGCAGGTATCAGCAAGACTGTGACTGCAAAGCAGAAGAGAAGGGCAGATCACACAATAATAGATACTGTGAGTAGAAGGGTTGCCCTAAACTGCTTTGATGCAAAGAGATACATCTTACCAGATGGTATTAATTCTGTTCCTTTTAATTAAGAGATGCCAGCAACTGGAAGAATAGTTAGAAGAACCACTGAGCAACTGCAAGGTAACCTCTGCCTATCACATTCCAAAGGAGGAAAAGGGGAATCTCGAATTGTTCAAAAAGTCAGAATGAAAGAGCTTGTCCCAGTAGAGATCCCAGTTGCTATTGCAGTGAAAGAAACCAGCAAGATTGCCAAGAGATTCTATGATGTGAGAACTGGTTACAAAGGGCTTCAAGCTATGAGGGCTGAGTTACCTGATGAATCCTATAAGCAGTTGCAAGAGTTCTATAAAAACAAGAAGTTGTTCAGATCAATGCACCTGCTATATCTAGGAAGAGAGATCCCATGGTCAATTAGGCAACCCTTGATACCTATGTGATTGATTTACTCTTTTTCCCAGTTATAAGAAACAAACAATGGCTATGATACATTTATGACTGCAATGGAAT
Source organism: Cyanophora paradoxa (assembly GCA_004431415.1). Lineage (NCBI taxonomy): Eukaryota > Glaucocystophyceae > Cyanophorales > Cyanophoraceae > Cyanophora > Cyanophora paradoxa. The sequence goes on from QPMI01000538.1 coordinate 51,318, forward strand.
CACACTAAGAACTGGGTATATTATACCTATAAGGGATA
>QPMI01000539.1:0-52072 GCA_004431415.1 Cyanophora paradoxa
ACCATGGCCTTTAACCGCACCGTGCTGGTCCGCGGCGCCCGCGCCGTCGTCGGGTTCTTTGGAGAAAGCTACGACGATTTCAACGCCCAGTCGCGCGACCTCTACGGCAAATGCACGCGCACCCTCACGTTCCTCGACGACTCGCGCTGCATCCAGCAGATGTCGGCCTCGGAGCTCGCCGCGATCCCGGTAATCGGACGAGCTCTGTGCAGGGGGGAGGAGGTCCAGGGGGGTAGAGCGGCGGGCAAGGCGTCTCGGTCCGCCCTTTTGTTCGTCTTGCCCCCATCTCCCCCCCTCTTTCACCGTACCCCCTTTTCACACTCCCCCCGTCCCGCTCCCCGCATTGCCCGGTAATCGGACGAGCTCTGTGCAGGGGGGAGGAGGTCCAGGGGGGTAGAGCGGCGGGCAAGGCGTCTCGGTCCCGCCCCTTTGTTCGTCTTGCCCCCTCTCCCCCCTCTTTCACCCCCCGCACCCTCTCGTCGGCTACCGTACCCCTTTTCACACCCTCCCCGTCCCGCTCCCCGCATTGCCCGGTAATCGGACGAGCTCTGTGCAGGGGGAGGAGGTCTAGGGGGTAGAGCGGCGGGCAAGGCGTCTCGGTCCCGCCCCTTTGTTCGTCTTGCCCCCTCTCCCCTCCTCTTCCACCCCCTCCCCCCCCGCACCTTTTCGTCGGCTACCGTACCCCCTTTTCACACTCCCCCCCGCGCAGAGCTCGGCCATTTCCCGCTTCTATGTGGAGAAAGGGGGCTACCGCAACCTCAAGGGCACAGCGACGAGGCGCGCAAGGAAAAAAAAACCGCACCGATCCCGGGTACGCGTCCCCCACCCCTCTAATATAATTCAAATACAATTCAAATTCGGTACGAGATATATATATGTTATATAACGCCCTGCGCAGGCCACAGGGGTACGTATATATACACACACATACAAGGGCAAGGCGCGAGGCGCGGCGCGCGCCGGCTCACGCGCTCGGCGCGGCGCCGTCTCGATCGGGCGGGGAGAGCCAGGCGGGATCGACGAAGCGCGCGCAGAGGGCCCGCGGGAGGGCCGGGTCCAGCCCCGCGGCGGCCTCGGCGAGCCGCGCCGCGTAGGCCTCGCGACCGGCCTCGTAGAGGCGCCGGTGCGCCGCCGCGAGCGGCACGATCTCGAGGCCCGGGTCGGCGCGGCAGAGGGGGCACCGGAGCGGCGCGATCGGGAGGAGGCAGCCGAGGCAGAAGACGTGCCGCACCCGAGGCGCGTCGGGCGGCACGGGAGCTGGAGGCAGACGGCGCACACGGCGTCGTCGTCGAGCGCGGCGCGCGCGGCGGGGCGCCACAGGTTGCTCGTGCATGTCCAGGCGACGTGGGCGGCGCGGCCGACCGCCTCGTAGCGCGCCAGGGCGCCGGCGTCGCGGGTCGGGTCGCCCCGCGGGCGCCTCGACGATCTCGCTCACGATGCGGCTGGACTTGACGCCGAGCGCGAGCGGCGCGGCGATCACGCCCCGGGCGGCGTCGTAGGCGTGCCCGTCCAGATACTTCCACCGTCCGAGGTCGTAGGTGCGCTCGGGCGCGGGCGCAGCGGCAGAGGCCATTCCGAGGGTGCTGGCGGGGGTACGGGGGGAGCCGGGCCGGTGTGGGGCACCCTCTACCTCCTAGGAGAATTCCCCGGGGGTATTTAGCCGTTTGACCTCCCCTCCCCCCCGTACCCCCTCCCTCACCTTGCCCGCTACCCCCCAATCCTCCCTTCTCTCCCTCCTTCCCCTCTACGCTCTTGCCCCCTTCCCCTCACGCCATCCCCCAGAGGGACGGGATTGGAGGACACGACACCATCACGGGAGGCGACGGCGGCGGCGACGGGAGGGGAGGCCAGTAGCCCAACCTACTGGGGCTGGCAAGCTAGCTAGATACGAAACCCTCGAACCTTTCGTTCATTTTGCATCGTTTCTAAAACACAGCATGCGACGATCCTCAGTAGTATCTAGTCGGAGAGATGTATTGGGCGATGTGAAACTCATTGTAGTTGTACATGTGTTGTGTGCGAATGCAAGAGATTGAAATCTCCCTTGCCCCGCTCTGCGCTCTTGCCCCTTCCCCCCCCCACCCCACCCACCCTCTCCATCCCCTCCCCTCTCGCCGATTCGGCCCAACGGACCGAATCGAGCGACTCGGCGGCCGGCGGCGCTCCAACGCATAAAAGAGAGGCGCCATGCGGTCGGGGCGTCAGTCTCGACTGCACGATGAAACGCCCGGCGGACCACGATGCGTCCGAGGGTCCCACCGGCGACCGAACCGGAGTAGCACCGCCGGCGGTGCCACCGTGCAACGCAGCGGCACAAGTCACGATCAAGCGCGAGGGGGCGGCACCGCAGGCGGTGCCGCCGTGCGCCGCCGCGGCGCAGGCCAAGCGCAAGGGGGCGGCACCGCCGGCGGTGCCGCTGCCGCCAAGGAGGGCGCCGGCGCCGATGCAGAGGGCGACCTCGAGATGGAGGACAAGGCGCCGGCGGGCGCGACCGCGCCGCCCTCGGGCGCGCCCCTCCCCGCCCCGCCGCGAACCAGATCGTGCGGACCACGGTCCTCGTCAAGAGCAACCCGCGCAAGGGCGCCGCGCGCGACGCGATCTTTGCCGTCCCTGGCAGCCCGCCGACGTGGAGAGGCTCGAGTCGCCGGTCGCGCGCCGCGCCGTCGTCCAGATCTCGCCCCAGATCCTCGTCGAGCACGCGGGCGGCGCCCGGCGCACCCTCCGCGCGTTCAACGTCTTTGACTTTGACGTCCCCAACATCCGCTTCCCGAGGCGCTGGAGGGCGGCTCGCTCGGGAGGGAGCAGCTGAAGAACGCCAAGAAAGAGTACCTCGCCGGCGTGCTGGCGCGGTGCGAGACCCTCGCCCAGTACTGGACCGAGGTCCCCGAGATCCTCGGCGTCGCCCGCCGCGCGCGCGACTTTGCCCGGGCCCTCCAGGCGCGCGGCGTCGCCGTCCTCGTCGTCTTCTCGGGCCTTAAGGGCTTCCACGTCTACGTGCGCGACGCCGACCTCGTCGCGGCGGTCGAGGGGCCCGGCGCCGCCGTGTACGCCAAGGAGGACCTCGACCAGTGGTGGGGCATCGTGCGCGCCAAGCTCAAGCGGCTCGAGGAGGACTCGGCGGCGGCGCTGCGCGACCCGTCGGTCCCGCAGGGGAGAAGAGCCGCCTCCGCCGCTCCTTCTGGTCCAAGGCCACGCGCGCCGCTGGCCCGCGGCGCGTCCCCGGCATGTACAAGGCGGGACGGTGGGAGGGGCGCGAGGCCTTTGAGCGCGTCGTCGTCCCGTTTGCGGAGGAGCGCGGGATCGGGGCGATGGTGGAGCAGCTGGAAAGGGAGGGCGTCCTGGACCTCGCGCCGTTCCGCGTCAACAGCGGCTGCCGCTCCGACGAGCACCGCCACGGCTGGACCTCCTACTACCCCGTGGCGGTACCCCTGGAGGCCGTCGACGACGCGGCGATCGCGGCGACGGTCCGCCTGCACGCCACGCGGCCCGACCCGCTCCTCGTCGCGTGGAACAGCGACGAGTGGCGCTGGCTGCGCGAGCTCGCGCGCGAGATCGCCCCAAGCACACCCTCCACGTGGCGGCCCCCGCGGACGGCGCCCGCCCTCCGCCGCCCAAGCGCCCGCGCGCCCCCCGGGCCCCGGCCGCCGCCGACGCTCGATCGGGAGGGCGAGAAGGAGGAGGAGGAGGAGGAGGGCGGGAATGCGGAGGACGGGGACGCCGAGGACGAGGCGACGATCAGCGAGGGCGTGGTGGAGCGCCTCGGGCTCCTCGCGTGCGGGGCGGGGCGCGGGCGGGGCTGGAGCGCCGCCCCGGCCGCGGCCGCGGCGGCCGCGGCGGCCCCTCGATCTCCCACTTTGTTTCGCCGCCCGACGCGGACGGGGGCGAGCTCTGCCCCCACGGCCGGGACCACGAGCGCGTGGAGACGAGCATGTGGGTGGCGGAGAGCGGCATCCCCGGCGTCCTCGCCGCGACGGCGCACTGCTACTCGCTCCGCTGCGCCGGCGAGCCGCTCCTGGGCGCCCTCGCGTGGGCCCAGCCGGGCGCCTTTGGCGGCGCCTCGACCCTCGCCCAGGCCGACGCGGCGCTCCTGGGGCTCCACGCCACCGTCGCCCGCATCGCCGACCGGAGCCTCCAGCTCGCGGAGAGGCTCGCGCGCGCGGCGGCGGCGGCGGCGGCGGCAGAGGCGCAGGCGGCAGCGGCGGCGGCAGAGGGGGAGGGGGCAGGGGGACGGGCCCCAGGACGGCGCGCGCGGGGCGGCGCCGGCGCCGGCCGCCCCCGCCCTCCCGCAGCGGCCGGCGGGGGCGCTGCCCCCGTCCGCGTCGCCTCGCACGTCGAGGGCCGCTCCTACTTTGTCCGCGTCCCCTGCTGGAGCTGCGGTCACCGCAAGGGGAAGCTCTTCATCGACCAGACGAGCGGGGAGGCCGAGGAGCGCGGTCAGGTGCGCGTCCGGGCGTGCGGCGCGGCGGCGTGCGGCGGGCGCTGGGCCTGCGGGCCGCTGGAGCTCGGCGAGGACGACGCGACCGAGCTCCGCCTCGCCGAGGACGAGGTGGACATGTTCTCCCTCCGGCTCTTCCCCGAGCAGGCCAAGTCCATGGGCGCCGGCACCTTTGGCGCGACGGCCCGCAACCCGTACTGGGCGGAGCTCCCTCAGGCGCCGTCGACTACCTCGATGCCGTCGTCGCGTGGCTGCGCACGCTCGGCGCCGGCGCGGCGCTCCCTCCGACGGCGGCCCCGAGCGGCGCGTCCGGCCCCGCGGCGTCGGGCCCCCGGGCTCCTTTCCCCTCGAGGACGGCGCGACCGGCGGGCCGGCGGCGCGGCTGCGCGCCATGCTGCCGGACCTCGCGACGTGGCGCGCTGCCCTCCGCCTCCCCGAGCTCTCCCGGCCCCTCGCGATCCCGGCGGACTTTGATCCCGTCGCCCGACGCTGGATCGACATCGACGAGCCGGCGGGCCCGGGGGCCCAGCGCTTCTGCAGCCCGGCCCCCATCCTCGCGCGCCTCGACGGCGGGAGGAAGACGATCTTTGTGCGGGCAGAGACCGGGAGCGGCAAGACGGAGACGTGCGTGGGGGGCCGCGAGGGCGCGGCGGGGCCGGGCCCCCGGGGGATCCTGCAGGCGGTGCTGGACGACCCGACGCTCGTGGGGCTCCCCAGCGTCCCCGGCGCGCCGCCCCGCGTCCTCTACGTGACGGCGGGGCGAGTTCAGCCCGACATCCTCGTCAAGGACCCCCGCTTCGCGGCCCTCTCCTACCCCTCGGCGTCGGGCGAGCGCGTGCCGGTCGCCTGGACCGTCTACAAGGAGGCCCGCCCCGAGGAGCTCGCCGACGCCTCGTTCGTCATGTGCACGGTGCAGAGCGGCCGCCGGCTCGAGGGCGACTTTGACGTCGTCATCGTCGACGAGGGGGCGCGGGCCCTCACGACCCTCACGACGGGCGGGCCGTTCAAGGGGCCCGAGCACCACGCGCAGACGGTCGCCTGGTTCGACAGGGCGCTGGAGGCGCCGGCGCTCGTGATCGTCGCCGACGCCGACCTGCTGGACGAGGACGCCGCCCTCTACGCCGCGCGCCGCCCGGGGCGGACGTCATCTCGTACCTCAAGCGCGGCAGCAACGACGCGCGCCTGCGCTGGACGGCCATCGACATTCGCTACGCCGCCGCCGTGATCGCCGCCAAGCTCCTCGCCGGCGAGGTCGGCTACATCGCCTGCTCGACGCGGCGCGCCCTCTGGGAGATCGAGTCCATCGTGCGGCGCCACATGCGGCTCTCCGGGCGCCGCTGCGAGTTCCTGTACGCCGACGCGGACCGGCGCGCGAGGCAGACGATGACGGACTCGGACTACGTCTGCTCCGCCCTCTGCTACGCTTCCAACTACGCGATGCCCAGGGCACCGACTTTTCCAGCGGGCCGCCCGCCAACTTTGTCGCCTACATCGAGGAGGGGCGGACCGCCGACGTCAACGCCGGCTTTCAGCTCGTCCGCCGCCGCCGTCACGTGATCGGGCCCGACGCCTTTTTCTTCTGCCGGTTCCCCCGCAAGGCCCCCCTCCCCGACCGGCAGGGGCGGCCCCTGCACGCCCCCGTCGACTGGCGGGCGATCTACGGCGAGCTGGTGGACTCGGTGCGCGCGTGGAACGAGCGGCTCCCCGCGGAGAGGCGCGTGGCGACCGAGGAGCACTACCTCCGCGTGCGGGCCGTCCGCACGGCGCTCCGGAACGCGACGCACGCGTGCCCCATGCTGGCGTTTCACCTGAAGCTCCGCTCGCTCGGCAACGAGGGCCTCTACGTGTACCCCCTGCCCCAGCCCCGAAGAAGCCCAAGGGCGGCGCGCGCGCGGGCCCGAGCGCGCCGGCGGCGCCGGCGGCGGGGGCCTCCCCTGGATGCCGGAGGGGTACTCGGACTCTGCCGTCCCCCTGGCGGCCGAGGTCGAGGCGCGCGAGCGGCTCCTCCCATCGTCGCCGCGCCGCGGCTGCTGGGCTACGACTGCGCCAAGGCGATCCGGGGGCCATGGAGTACGGGACGTCCACGGTGGAGGTCTCCGACGCGGCGCGGCGCGCCTGGAAGCGCGAAAAGGCCGCCGCGCGCTTCGGGCTGCGGCCCGAGCAGGTGGGCGTCGCCGAGGTCCGCCTCTCGGAGCAGAGCCCGCCGGCGGAGATCTTCCGCCTCTCCAAGCGGTTCGCCCTCGACACCCTCCCGTACCTCGCCTCGGGGCGGCCCCCGACGAGGAGAGCGCGACGCTCCTCCCGGACCACCGCGAGCGGCGCCGCCCCTTTGAGAGCGCCCTGCGGCTCTTTGAGCTGCTCGGCGCGCGCGTCCCGCCCGGCGGCGGCGCGGCGGCGGCGGCGAGCGACGTCGCGGCCGGCCTCCGTTACCTCTTCTGGGCGACGTGGGAGGGGCCGGAGGACTGCGGCGCGGCGCGCCTGCGCGGGCTCGGCGAGGCGATCGAGGAGGGTGGCATCTTTACCGACGGGCCCCTCGGGCGGCTCTTTGCGGACGCCTGCCGCGCGGCGTGGGAGCGGATCGCGATCCCCTACTCGCCGATCGCCGCGTACCGCGCCGACGCCCTCCGCTGGCAGTGCGCCGAGCTCTGGCAGCTCGAGTGCCTCCGCCCGGAGAAGCGCAACAAGGGGGCCGCCCCTCCCCCGATCGGGGACTGCGCGCGGCGCCTCCTGCACGACCTCGTCGTCCACGCCGCGGAGCAGCTGGGCCTCGGCGTGCTCGTCGCGGCGGCCGACGCGCGGCGCGTGGTGCGGGGCGGCGCGCGCAGGACCGTCAAGCGCACGCGCTACTGCTTCGACCCCGAGACCGTCCTCCTCGGCCTGCGCCTCTACGGGCGCGATCGGGACGGCCGCGGGGACGTCCCGCCCGACGCGACGCTCGGGGCGCTCCTGGCGGCCGGCGTGCGCTCCCTCCAGATCGCGCTCGTCCAGGATCCAAAGTCCAAGCTCCGGGCGGCGGGCGCGGGCGGCGGCGGCGGCGAGGGCGGCGAGGGTGGCGCCCCGGGCGTACCCCGGCACTTTTGGCTCACCCACGCATTGCGTCGAAATTTGAGTCATTTTTCGACGCAGTGCTCCGAAATTTCACGCAATGCTTGAAAATGCGTCGGGGTTTCAAGCAGCGCTTGAAACCCCACGCAGTGCGACGCAGCTGCCCGAAACTTCGAAGCACCGCGACTGCGCCAAATTCCCACTGCGTCTGGCTGCGTCGAGCGATGCAGCCTCAGGGCCTGGCAGCGCTAGCAGGCGCTATAGCTAGTACTAGTAGCTCGTAACCCATGCGGATTGCGGATTCAATGATTGCAGCGCGCGCGCTCGGGATCCACTGGGGCAGATCCGAGTGCGCGGGCGGATTGCAGCGCGCGCGCGGCTGTACCAGTACCGCAGTACTAGTATATACGTACGTGCATGCTTAGTTTGCTCGCGCTTCTGGGCCGCTGGGCCGCGGCCGGGCCACAGCGGCGACAGGCCCGTGGCCAGCTATTGTGAATCTGTGGCATGCGCTGTTCATAAAAAGATGATGAACTGGAAGTATACAGGCTGTCCGGGATCCGAAATCTATCACACGCACCAGCCCCTGAAGCCCGAATCCGAGCGCTAGCTAGTTGCCGAGAAAACGAAAACTAACTGCAATCAGCTGCCGAACAGCGGGAAGTGCTGCTGTCCTGCCTGCAGCATCGTCCGCCGGCGGCACAGGCAGAATGCGCCCTCGCCGCACTCGCTGCGGCAAGTCACCGCGCTCGCTGCGCTCAGAATAAGCGGACTCCTAGCTTAAAGAGAGAAGTGGGAAGCAAGGGGACGTCTGCGCACCGAGGAGAGGGTAGCAGTCCCGCTTCCTCCGCATCCAGCATCCCTTGCCCGTGCCCGACGTCGAAGGCAGAGCGCTCGCTGCGCACGGAGAGGAATGTCAATCTAATGAAAAGAGAATGCGCGCCGATTAACAGACCGCACCTGCGGCCGAGCGCCCACACCATGGACTGGAAGAGCGCCTCCTCTGGCCAAAAGGGCGGAGGCGTTGATGGCGCTCGCCGCGCTGCGGCATCACGGTCAGCGCGCGGATCGAACGAAGATAAGCGAGTGGTGACCGGCAAACGGACCGCTGTGCACCACAGCAGGGTGAGTGAGCAGCAGGCCGGCTCGCGCCGCGTCCGGGCCGGTCCGGCATCCCTCGACCGCGATGCCGAAGCTGCGTTCGGAGCGTCAACCGAAAGAAGAGAAGAATGCGCGCCGGCAAACGACCGCACCTGCCGCACCTGCGCCCCAGCGGCCGCAAGCACAAGAACTCCGAGGCCGCGGCCGTCCAGAAGCCACGCGTCCGAGAACGGCACCCGCTCCGCTGCGCACGCGGCCGGCGTCACAAAAACATCAACGCGAGAGTAGCGGAAACAAGAGCGAGCACCTGGCCTGCGGGAGAAGACGCTAGGCGAACTGGATGGTGGTGCTCTGCTCGCGCGGGCCAGTCACCCCGTTCCTGGACCGCCAGCGGAATGAGGGATTGGGGCAAAGGAGATGAAACGAAAAAGCACCTTGCTTCGCATCGGCAGCCGCCTTCTCCTTTTTGCGCGAGCCGACCAAAAGAAGGAACACTTGGCGGCGGCGGCCGGGCTAAGAATGCAGATCAAGGGCGCTTGAAGAGGCAAGAACGACGCGTACACGAGCGCTCTTCGCCACGAGCGGGCGCCCGCCGCCCTGGGGCAGCGCTCTGCTTTTGAAATCAGGCCGGCGACAGGCGGGGGACGCGAGAGGATGCAAGTAGGCACCTTCGAACGTCGTTCGCGCTCGAGGCTCGTCAAGTTCGCGGCAGCTGTGCGGACTCCGTTTGACCTGTTTGAAATTGTGGAGTAAGGGAGACCAGGATGCGCTGCGGTGGAGAGCCCAGCGCCGACGCACCGAGATTGCATTGCGTCCCGTGCTGGAGGCCGCAGCCAGTTCTTGCCCTGCGTGCTCTTCAAAGTGCAAGGCCGGAATTCGGGGTACACAGCTGTTGGGCGAAAGCGGCAGCGACACCAACAGCGATATCGATCGAGGATGCTTGAGGTTGCCCTTCGGCTCAGCTTTCCGAGGAAGCCTGAGCGGTCCCATGCTCCTTCGCAGCTCGCTCGGCCGCGGTGCCGAGCACGTTGGCGGAAGCTCGCAGATGCGGCGCGCGGCCCTTTCGTTAGCTATAGCTAGGCGCATGTGGCCCGTGTTCTCGCAGCTGCATGTCTATGCCCTGGCGTGGCCGTGTTTCCGTGCGGCGCCGCGTTCACGGCCTGCCTTCCTCCCACAAACCGACGACGTGCGTCTATGCCGTGCCCTCCGCGTTCCACGCGTGACGTACAGCTCACTCGATTTCGCAGGGATCGCCGGCGGTGAGCCCCGTCGGCCCAGTTGGTTGGCCCTGCGCCCAAGCCGAGCCAAGGTGCGGCGGCCGCCTGGCCGGGAACGGGGGGACAGGCGAACTGCCGCACGCTTCTCGCTGTTGATCTCTCCTTCGTAGCGGGCGATGGAGTGCCGGCACGCCGCTGGCGGCGAGCGCGCCCTGCCGAGCGCGTCGCCATCGCCGGGGGTGGGCCACCGGACCATAGCTTTGCGTCAGCGGCGCGCGAACGCATGTCTCACGATTCTTGCTTGCGTTCCAGGCGCTGGATCGCGCGCGCCGTCTCCAGGCTCCGAATTCTGGACCCCTCTTCCACAGCTTGGTGAGGCTCAGGCCTAGACGAGGTGAGTTGAGCGGTCTGTGTGCGTACGCGTCGCTGACAAGGCGCTCCTGTCGCGCAGGATGATCGAGTCCCGGGGCGATGGTCGGAGGGAGCGGAGGGCGGCAGCATGGATTGCACGGCGGGGCGTAGGATCGGCGGGCGGCGGCCCGGGGCGCACGCCTCGCGCGCCGCCGGCTGCCCGCCCGCCCCGGCCCGCCCCGGCGCCGTCGCTTCGCCCGCCCCGGCGCCTTCGCCCCGCTCCGCCCCGTCGCTTTCGCCCCGCCCCGCAGAGTCGGTGCGCCGTGCTGAGCGCCCTGCCCGGCACAGCCCGGCCTGCCTGCTGCTGACGCCCTCGCAGCTCTCGAGGATTTTGAATTTTCGGGGCGTCCCGCTGCCGCGGGAGAGGATCTTCGAGCGCCCCGCCGCCCCCGCCGTCCTCAGGGGACAGCGCCGGGGGTCGCGGAAGCTCAGCAGGCGGCGGCGCGGCTCACCTGGCGGGGCGGAGGCGCGGCGGGCGGCGGCACGGCTCGCCGGGAGGGGCGGCGGCGCGGCGGGCGGCGCGCAGCTCGCCGGGCGGGGCGAGGGTGCGGCGGGCGGCGGCGAAGCTCGGCGGGCGGGGCGCGGGAGCGGCGGGCGGCGGCGCGGCTCGCCAGGCGGGGCGGAGGCGCGGCGGGCGGCGCCGCGGCTCGCGGGGCGGGGCGGAGGCGCAGCGTGCTGCGGCCCGGCTCGCCGCACGGGGTGGAGGCGCGGCTGGCGGCGGCGCGGCTCGCCAGGGGGGCGGAGGCGCAGCAGGCGGACAGGACGGCAGGCGCGGCGGGCGGCGGCGTGGCTCGCGGGGCGCCGCGGTGGCGCGACGCGGCTTCGATTCGTGATCACTGATCATGAGCGTGATGATCTCTTGTCATTCAATTTAAACAGATCCGAGGCTGCGCTGCCCTGCAACTTGGCACAAATGAAGTGTTGGCAATTGGGCCCACTATTGCTTGGCGAGGCACCAGCACCTTTTCAGCGCTTGCCACTATTAAAATCAAATCTAGCGCCTTTGATATAGTCCAGGTACGCTTCTCCAGTCAGTGAAAAGGCCGGGATCTTTTCCTGGCTTCATGATCAATTCTCATGATCATCATGAACACTGCATGCATGGGTGCTCAGATCCTCACTGCGAGCCAAATTGAAACTCGGGGCCCATATTGCATACGCCCGCGAGCATGCTGTTGGGGGTTCTCGAGGGCGCTGGATTTGATTATGAAGTCGGTTGAAGACAGATCCGAGGCTGCGCTGCCCTGCAACTTGGCACAAATGAAGTGTTGGCAATTGGGGCCCACTATTGCTTGGCGAGGCACCAGCACCTTTTCAGCGCTTGCCACTATTAAAATCAAATCTAGCGCCTTTGATATAGTCCAGGTACGCTTCTCCAGTCAGTGAAAAGGCCGGGATCTTTTCCTGGCTTCATGATCAATTCTCATGATCATCATGAACACTGCATGCATGGGTGCTCAGATCCTCACTGCGAGCCAAATTGAAACTCGGGGCCCATATTGCATACGCCCGCGAGCATGCTGTTGGGGTTCTCGAGGGCGCTGGATTTGATTATGAAGTTGGTTTAAGACAGATCCGAGGCTGCGCTGCCCTGCAACTTGGCACAAATGAAGTGTTGGCAATTGGGGCCCACTATTGCTTGGCGAGGCACCAGCACCTTTTCAGCGCTTGCCACTATCAAAATCAAATCTAGCGCCTTTGATATAGTCCAGGTACGCTTCTCCAGTCAGTGAAAAGGCCGGGATCTTTTCCTGGCTTCATGATCAATTCTCATGATCATCATGAACACTGCATGCATGGGTGCTCAGATCCTCACTGCGAGCCAAATTGAAACTCGGGGCCCATATTGCATACGCCCGCGAGCATGCTGTTGGGGGTTCTCGAGGGCGCTGGATTTGATTATGAAGTCGGTTGAAGACAGATCCGAGGCTGCGCTGCCCTGCAACTTGGCACAAATGAAGTGTTGGCAATTGGGGCCCACTATTGCTTGGCGAGGCTGTTTTAGGAGGTTTTATACGTCCCAGTAGACCTTAGCAACCTTCCCGTAGCGTACCAGCAGCAGGCGAGCAGGCTGTCACGTTGCAAGAGAAAGCTGCTAATCACAGACTACTGTGTACCCTAGGACACGGCTACCGGAAAGTATCAAGCTAGAGTCAGAAAAAGTAGCTAGGGTCGCATCTTCGTACAGGGGTACAGTGACTCAGGAAATCGCGAGAAGCCGCGGGTCAAGTCACGGTACTACTGCGAACGAAGTGCAAACGAAGCACTAACGGCTAGGAAACCCTATCGGCAACAAGGCACCAGCACCTTTTCAGCGCTTGCCACTATTAAAATCAAATCTAGCGCCTTTGATATAGTCCAGGTACGCTTCTCCAGTCAGTGAAAAGGCCGGGATCTTTTCCTGGCTTCATGATCAATTCTCATGATCATCATGAACACTGCATGCATGGGTGCTCAGATCCTCACTGCGAGCCAAATTGAAACTCGGGGCCCATATTGCATACGCCCGCGAGCATGCTGTTGGGGGTTCTCGAGGGCGCTGGATTTGATTATGAAGTTGGTTTAAGACAGATCCGAGGCTGCGCTGCCCTGCAACTTGGCACAAATGAAGTGTTGGCAATTGGGGCCCACTATTGCTTGGCGAGGCACCAGCACCTTTTCAGCGCTTGCCACTATTAAAATCAAATCTAGCGCCTTTGATATAGTCCAGGTACGCTTCTCCAGTCAGTGAAAAGGCCGGGATCTTTTCCTGGCTTCATGATCAATTCTCATGATCATCATGAACACTGCATGCATGGGTGCTCAGATCCTCACTGCGAGCCAAATTGAAACTCGGGGCCCACATTGCATACGCCCGCGAGCATGCTGTTGGGGTTCTCGAGGGCGCTGGATTTGATTATGAAGTTGGTTTAAGACAGATCCGAGGCTGCGCTGCCCTGCAACTTGGCACAAATGAAGTGTTGGCAATTGGGGCCCACTATTGCTTGGCGAGGTACAAGCACCTTTTCAGCGCTTGCCACTATCAAAATCAATTCTAGCGTTTTTGATATAGCCTAGATACGCTTCTCCAGTCAGTGAAAAGGCCGGGATCTTTGCTGGGCCTCATGATCATGATCAGTGATCATGATCATCATGAGCACTACACCGCCTGGCGACCCGCGCCACCGCCCGCCGCGCCTCCGCTCCGCCCCGCGAGCCGCGCCGCCACCCCTGAGCCCCGCCCCGTCCGACGAGCCGCGTCGCCGCCCGACGCGTTTCCGCCCCGCCCCGCGAGCCGCGGCGCCGCTCGCCGCGCCCCCGCCCCGCCCGGCGACCCGCGCCGCCGCCCGCAGCGCCTCCGACCTGCCCGGCGGGCCGCGCCTCCGCCCGCCGCGCCTCCGCCCCGCCCCGCGAGCCGCGGCGCCGCCCGCCGCGCCTCCGCCCCGCCCCGCGAGCCGCGCCTCCGCCCGCCACGCCTCCGCCCTGCCCGGCGAGCCGCGCCTCCGCTCGCCGCGCCTCCGCCCCGCCCGCGAGCCGCGGCGCCGCCCGCCGCGCCCCCGCCCCGCCCCGCGAGCTGCGCCGCCACCCGCTGAGCCCCCGCCCTGCCCGGAAAGCCGAGTCGCTGCCCGACGCGCCTCCGCCCCGTCCGGCGAGCCGCGTCGCCGCCCGCCGAGCCTCCGTCCCGCCCCGCGAGCTGCGCCGCCGCCCCCGCGCCCCCGCCCCGCCCAGTGAGCCGCGCCGCCACCCTGCCCGGAGAGCCGCGCTCGCCGCGTCTCCCACCTGGCCGGAGGGAGCTGTGCCACCACCCGCTGTCTCGCTGAACCCGCCAGGCAAGTTAAGCGGGGGAGAGAGGGGGAGGGAGGGAGAGCCGTGGGCGAGGGGAGGGCATACTCCGAGGGCGCTTCGGCGCGGCGGCGGCAGGGCTCTTGCGGCCGCGGGGTGCACAGGCAGCCGCGAGGGCGGGCGCGGGGCGCTTGTCGTTGTGCGGCGCGGCGGGGGCGGCGGGGCGCTCGAAGATCCTCTCCCGCGGCAGCGGGACGCCTCGAAAATTCAAAATCCTCGAGAGCTGCGAGGGCGTCAGCAGCAGGCAGGCCGGGCTGTGCCGGGCAGGGCGCTCGGCACGGCGCACCGTCTCTGCGGGGCGGGGCGAAAGCGACGGGGCGGGGCGGGGCGACGGCGACGGGGCCGGGCGAAGCGACAGCGCCGGGGCGGGCCGGGGAGCCGGCGGGGCTGCACGGGGCTGCACGGGGCGTGCGCCCCGGGCCGCCGCCCGCCGATCCTACGCCCCGCCGTGCAATCCATGCTGCCGCCCTCCGCTCCCTCCGACCATCGCCCCGGGACTCGATCATCCTGCGCGACAGGAGCGCCTTGTCAGCGACGCGTACGCACACAGACCGCTCAACTCACCTCGTCTAGGCCTGAGCCTCACCAAGCTGTGGAAGAGGGGTCCAGAATTCGGAGCCTGGAGACGGCGCGCGCGATCCAGCGCCTGGAACGCAAGCAAGAATCGTGAGACATGCGTTCGCGCGCCGCTGACGCAAAGCTATGGTCCGGTGGCCCACCCCGGCGATGGCGACGCGCTCGGCAGGGCGCGCTCGCCGCCAGCGGCGTGCCGGCACTCCATCGCCCGCTACGAAGGAGAGATCAACAGCGAGAAGCGTGCGGCAGTTCGCCTGTCCCCCGTTCCCGGCCAGGCGGCCGCCGCACCTTGGCTCGGCTTGGGCGCAGGGCCAACCAACTGGGCCGACGGGGCTCACCGCCGGCGATCCCTGCGAAATCGAGTGAGCTGTACGTCACGCGTGGAACGCGGAGGGCACGGCATAGACGCACGTCGTCGGTTTGTGGAGGAAGGCAGGCCGTGAACGCAGCGCCGCACGGAAACACGGCCACGCCAGGGCATAGACATGCAGCTGCGAGAACACGGGCCACATGCGCCTAGCTATAGCTAACGAAAGGGCCGCGCGCCGCATCTGCGAGCTTCCGCCAACGTGCTCGGCACCGCGGCCGAGCGAGCTGCGAAGGAGCATGGGACCGCTCAGGCTTCCTCGGAAAGCTGAGCCGAAGGGCGTCCTCAAGCATCCTCGATCGATATCGCTGTTGGTGTCGCTGCCGCTTTCGCCCAACAGCTGTGTACCCCGAATTCCGCGGCCTTGCACTTTGAAGAGCACGCAGGGCAAGAACTGGCTGCGGCCTCCAGCACGGGACGCAATGCAATCTCGGTGCGTCGGCGCTGGGCTCTCCACCGCAGCGCATCCTGGTCTCCCTTACTCCACAATTTCAAACAGGTCAAACGGAGTCCGCACAGCTGCCGCGAACTTGACGAGCCTCGAGCGCGAACGACGTTCGAAGGTGCCTACTTGCATCCTCTCGCGTCCCCGCCTGTCGCCGGCCTGATTTCAAACGCAGAGCGATGCCCCAGGGCGGCGGGCGCCCGCTCGTGGCGAAGAGCGCTCGTGTACGCGTCGTTCTTGCCTCTTCAAGCGCCCTTGATCTGCATTCTTAGCCCGGCCGCCGCCGCCAAGTGTTCCTTCTTTTGGTCGGCTCGCGCAGAAAGGAGAAGGCGGCTGCCGATGCGAAGCAAGGTGCTTTTTCGTTTCATCTCCTTTGCCCCAATCCCTCATTCCGCTGGCGGTCCAGGGAACGGGGTGACTGGCCCGCGCGAGCAGAGCACCACCATCCAGTTCGCCTAGCGTCTTCTCCCGCAGGCCAGGTGCTCGCTCTTGTTTCCGCTACTCTCGCGTTGATGTTTTTGTGACGCCGGCCGCGTGCGCAGCGGAGCGGGTGCCGTTCTCGGACGCGTGGCTTCTGGACGGCCGCGGCCTCGGAGTTCTTGTGCTTGCGGCCGCTGGGGCGCAGGTGCGGCAGGTGCGGTCGTTTGCCGGCGCGCATTCTTCTCTTCTTTCGGTTGACGCTCCGAGCTCAGCGAGCGCTGCGCCGTCGCGGCGACCGCGTTCCGGGCGCTCTCAATCTCGGTGTGGGCGCTCGGCGACAGGTGCGGTCTGTTTATTGGCGCGCGTTCTCTCTTCTTTTGATTGAGATTCCTCTCCGTGCGCAGCGAGCGCTCTGCCTTCGACGTCGGGCACGGGCAAGGGATGCTGGAAGCGGGGACGGGCCTCCTGCTCTCTCCTTGCTGCGGTGCGCAGACGTCCCCTTGCTTCCCACTTCTCTCTTTATGCTAGGAGCCCGCTTATCCTGATGCGCGCAGCGCAGCGAGCGCGGCGACGTTCCGCAGCGAGTGCGGCGAGGGCGCATTCTGCCTGGGCCGGAGGCGGGCTGCTGGCGATCGGCTGGGCATGCGCAGGCGGCGGACGATGCCGCAGGCAGGACAGCAGTACTACCTGCTGTTCGGCAGCTGATTGCAGTTAAAACGTTAGTTTTCCTTTTCTCGGCAACTAGCGCGGGGGACGACGCCGCTTGCAGGTCATTGCGTATTGTGTAAAGCCCTTACAGCCTAAGTTGCAGGCGGGGCAGATTGGGGCAGATGAGCTCGAGGGCGCCCGCGCACGATCGGCCACGAGGCCGCTAGCTGTTTCACAGTGTGCGCACATCTACACGAGGGCGCCGCGCGGGCTCGGGATTGGCCCCCACGAGGGCGCTGAGCTGTGTGCGCATGCGCACATGTACTACGGTACGACCTAGGGGCGCCGGCGCCACGCGTACGCGTGCCCCGTCGAGCTTGACGACCGACTCTCTCTCTCGGCGAGCTCGCCGAGTCGAGCCGCGTCGAGCTCAGGCCCATAGCAACGAGCTCGACGACCGTCGACCGGTACCGGCCACGCTGCTGGCTATAGCTACGTATACGCCGGCGCAGTGCGTCGGACACTGCGTCCAGCTGCGTCGAGCGGCGCAGTGCGTCAAACTTCGAGTGCGTCGAGCGACGCAGTTTCGTGAAACTTGGCGCACTGCTTGAAACTGCGTGGAGATTTCGAGCAGTGCTTCATTTCCGACGCAATGCTTGAAATTCCCACGCAATGCTTGAAATTTCCGACGCAATGCGTGGGTGAGCCAAAAGTGCCGGGGTACCGGGCGCGCCGGCAGAGGCGGGGGCCCGCCCCCGCCCGAGCGACGCGGCGCAGCGCGTCTTCCGGCTCCTCAAGTCGGGCGTGCACTCGGCGGTCTTCTTCTCGCAGGCGGCGCGCGCGGTCCTCGGCGAGGACGCCGCCCGCTGCTGGCGCGGGGCCGGCGACGGGGAGGAGGAGGGGACGGGCCTCCCGCGCGTCGCCCTACGCAGAGGTCCTGGCGCGCGCCGCCGCCTCCGAGGCCCCCGAGGCCCTCGCCCCGATCGCGCCGCCCCTCGGCGCCGGCGCCGACCCGACCGTCGCGGCGCTCTGCGCGCGGGACCTGGCGCGCGCCGCCCTCGCGATGGACGACGGGGCGGCGCGGGATGGCCTCGGCTTCCCCGCCGCGGAGGAGTCTCCCGCCCTCCCCACCGAGGACGCGACCTGGCTCCTCTGCCGCCTCGCCGAGGCCGCCGGCGCCCCCGCCCAGCGCGCCTCGGAGTGGTGCCCCATCGTGGAGGGGCGGGAGGGGCCGGACCCCTGCGTCGGGTTTGCGTACACGTCGATCTTTGCGCGGGACCTCCCCCAGGAGCGCCGCACGCTCCCCTCGTCCGGAATCGACGTGGCGCGCACGGGCTCCGACACCTCGGGCATCAGCCTCTTCGTGGACGGCGCGGCGCGGCTCCTGCCCGAGGACCTCGCGCGCCCGCGCGTCGCCCGCGGGCCGCGCTCGTGCGGGGCGAAGATGCTCCTCTTCGTACCCCGCTCCACCTTTCAGCACTTTGGCGTACCCCTCTTGGCCCTTCCCCCCGCCCCCCCCCGGCACCTACCCCCGCTCCCCTGCGTGAATGCGAAATTCGATGCGCGGCCTCGCCGAGTCCTTTGAAAGCGCGCCGCTGCGTTTTTGCTTTCTCCCGACTTGGTTTTTTTTTGCCCGCCGCTCTTTCGCTCGAATCGGGCCCTCGGCGTCGATAAAAGCCCTCGCCCGCGCCGCTGCGCTCACTCTCTTCTCCTCCTCTTTCGCAGGTCACGAACATTAACTGGACTCTACGGCGACGATGGCCACCAACGCAAACCTCGCCACGATGACCGCTGCCGGCGCGCCCCGCCTCGTCGAGAAACCCTTTGTCCACGGCGCCGCGGAGAGCGAGTTCTGCAAACGGATGGAATCCCTCCCGGCCGACCTGTCCGAGGCGATCCTGAACTACCTCGGGCGCGAGGACCGCCTCAAGATGCTCACCGTGTGCCAGCAGTCCCGCTCCTTTGCGATCGGCACCTCGGACGTCTCCAGCGGCTGGTTCGACGCCCTCGCCGTCGACGACGCGCTCGCCCTGCTGCTCGGAGGGCCCGGCGCGTCGCGCGGCGCCCGCCTCCGTCTCATCGCGGGGCGCGGTCGCGGGGCGGAGATCCCGATCCCGTCGCGCCTCGGCGGCCTCGACGCGACCTTTGCCCTCCCGACAGAGCCCGGGAGCGAGGGCCGCTGGGTGTGCATCCTCTTCCCCCGGCGGCGGCGGCGGCGGCGGCCGAGGACCTCGCCCCGCGAGGCGCCATCGTCCGCTACGGGCCGGGCGGGTTCGGCGACGCCCTGCAGATCCCGGCCGGGTTCCCCATCCGCGACTTTGCTCGCGGTTCCGTCTCCATTGCCGGCGACGGGACGATCGTGCTCGGCGGCGAGCGCGGCTGGCTCGTCTGGTCCGCCGACGGCGGCGTCTCGACCGTCGACGTCGGCGCGGCGGTCGCCGGCGTGGTGGCGTGCCGCCCCTCTCCCGACGCCTCGCGCGTCGCGATCTGCAGCGTCGCCGGCGACGGCGGCTCCGCGGGCGGCCGCGTCCTCGTCCGCTTCGTGGGCTCTGGCGAGTCTGCAGAGGGCGCCGCCGCGGCGCCCGCGGCCGACGCCGGCCCCTGCACTCGACAGCGGCGCGCGCGCGGCTCTCCCACGAGCTCGCCGAGGTGGACGGCTCCGGGGACCCCTCGGCCCTCGGCGACTGGAGCGACGTGCCCCTGCACGAGTGCGACGCGAGCCTGACGTGGAACGCGCGCGGCAACGCCGTGCTGGTGCGGGTCAAGGTGTTGCGCAGCGGTATGGAGATGGGCGGTGCGGACGAAGTCGACATGATGGAGGACGATTCCAGCGTCGACGAACCCGCCGCCCGCGAGGAGGCCTTTGTCGAGTTCATCGCATCGGTGCGGCTCTCGGGCGGCGCTGCGCGCCAGGGCTGGTGGATCGTCTGCGGCGCCGAGCCCGCAGAGGCCTTTGCCGTCGGTCTGGGCGAGAACTGGCTCCTCCACGCGGCTCGGAACGTGGGCAGCATCCGGAGCGCGTCCATGTACATGTACTACCTCGCTGGCAGCGGCGCTGGTCGCCCCACCATGATCGAGCTGCACATGCCCTGCGAGGGCAAGTCGTACGGCTGCGTCACGCCCGTCGGCGACTGGAACTTCATCTACCAGGCCGCCGGCCAGTTCGAGTTCGAAGGAACCGGCGTCGATCGCCCCTTTCTCGTCTCCGTGACGCCCTACGCCCGCGACCTGGAGTATTTCGAGGTACCCGTGGCCAGCGGCCTGCTGGACGCGCGCTCCATCCGCCCGCTGGGAGCCGTCGGACTGCACGGCGTGGCGGCGCTCGCGTTCGGAGAGGACCAGGACGCCCCCGCGCCGTTCAGCGTCGTCCGGTACATCCAGTGGTCGGAGATCGGGAGGCTGACGGGTCAGGGCGGCCCGTTTGCGGCGTCGATCAGCACCCATCTGCAGCACAACACGTTTAAGCCGACCTGCGAGTGGCTGCGCGACCGCTACTGCACCGTCGAAGGCGAACGGCACAACTACACGCTCACGTTCTTCCCCGGCGACTCGCAGCCTACCGTATAGTACGCTGCACGTGTGACCCGCTAGCGCTGAGCGGCGCACCGTGCACTCTCGTGTGCGTTTTTCTCCCGCGCCGCCGATTCTCAGAGTCTTCTCGTTCGATATCGATACTAGTACTATGATAGCTATATAGTGTCTTCTGTGGTTCACATGTACATGCGATTAATCCAAGTTTGTTTTGCGTGCTCCTTTGCGCCACGGTGGGCCGGGGCGCGGGGCCGGGGCGGGCGAGGGCAGATGGACGGCCGCGGGGCCCAAGTGAGCGGGGCTGGCCATGGGGGCGGCGGGTGGGGGGCGAGGGGGTACCCTCTGGCGCACCGAGTTGGTTGAGCGCAGCAATGTAGAGGGGCCCGATTCAAACAAAAGGGTCCTCTGGTCTCCCAAAACGACGAGCAGGTGCGCGATGCGGCCATTCTTTCACATCGTCAAGAACCGAGAACAAGCTCAAGTATGGCCGCCGCCCAGCCCTGCCAGCACCCTCGTCGCAGCGTCCTGATCGACATGGGAGAGCTGGTCAGCGACTTTATCCACTACAACTACGACGACGAGGACCGCAACCTCTACGACAGCGACATCGTCGCCCTCGCGACCAAGGCCAAGGGCGGCAAGGTCCCGCGCGCGAGACGGACGACGCGCTCCAGACGCTCCGGCCGACCGCGGAGCGCATCCTCCCATCGTGACGGGCCTGTTCGCGGCGAGCGCCAAAAAGTATTCGGAGGGTCTCGTCCAACTCGAGAACGTGCTCGGGCGCGCCTTTGCGGACCGCGTCGACGCGATCTTGGCCCCGCGCGCACGCGCCGCCCAGGGCCCGCTGGCCACCTCCTCCGATCTAGATCTGGCGTACGTCGTCTTTCCCGTGGAGCTCTGGTTCGAGCTGCTGTCGTGCCAGGGAGTCGACATTTTGCACCTGGACCTGTACGAGCGCGTCGTCCTCGGGATGGTCCCCTTTTCCTCACGATGCTCCGCACCGGCAAGATTCGCGCCGCCGCCGGCAATGTTCTGTCGGCGATCTCGTGAGCAGAGAGTATATTGTGCCGAGCGCATCAAAAGTGCGTGGAGTTTTTTGTGCACGTGTACATGTGCGGTGTGGGACTGAGAATCGAACCGAGACGCGCGCACGCGCGCGTGCTCTCGTTT
Source organism: Cyanophora paradoxa (assembly GCA_004431415.1). Classification (NCBI taxonomy): domain Eukaryota; class Glaucocystophyceae; order Cyanophorales; family Cyanophoraceae; genus Cyanophora; species Cyanophora paradoxa. The sequence goes on from QPMI01000539.1 coordinate 21,189, forward strand.
CCGGCTTTACGCATAACCGTGGGAGCCAGCTCGAGCTAGTGGACGTACAGGCTCAATGCACGCGGGGCTCTCGAGTGGGGTCGCTGCAGTTTGGCGCGCGCGGCGCCGGCGCCGGCCCCAGAGCGCGCGTGAGGGCATTTTCGTGATCAAGAATGTTTTTTTTCTCTTTCAAACAATCGACATGCGGTTGCGAGGTGCCTGGGGGATTTTCGAACCCTGCCGCCGTCGCCTCGTAGAGCCGCGATCGGCCGAGCTCTGTGCAGGGGGGGCAAGGGGGGGAGGGGCGGAGCGGACGGGGGTACGGATCAAGGTGAGCGTCCGGTATCGCCCTACCCTCGGCGGCAGCGGCCCCCTGCGCAGAGCTCGGCCGATTACGGGGCGAGAGAGAGGGCGAGAACAGGCAGAGGGGTACGCACCTGTGCGGCCGCCGATCATAGAGCCGCTATCGGCCGAGCTCTGTGCAGGGGGAGAAAGAGGGGGAGGGCGGAGCGGGCGGGGGTACGGATCAGGAAGCGTCCGGCATCGCGCACCCTCTCGACCCGGTCCAACTTTTTTTTGATTTTCCGAGAGTCCGCCCAGCTCGCCATTTGAGGTTCACAGAACGTTTCATGCAACGGCCGTGGCCCGTGAGTGCGCCCGAACCTCTGCGTTCGCGATCGGCGCCCGAACCCCGGGCGGCGCCGCGCCGGCGCGGTGCCACGGTGGACCGTCGACCGACCGTCGGACGTCGAGGCGTCGTCGACGCCGGACGAGCGGCGAGCGCGCGATTTTTTTCAAGCCTTTGCCCCGCGCTGCCGGCGCCGCCGGCACCGCGGGCGGTGCTCTGGCTCTGCGCATGCGCTAGCGCTCGCGCGAGCGCTTGCAAACTGGCCCCTGCGGCACCGCGTGCGGTGCTGTCGCAGTTTTTTTCTGGACGAAAAAACCGATGGGCCGCCGGCACCGCCGGCGGTGCTGGAGCTCGGTTCTTCCGGATCCGGCACCGCAGGCGGTGCCGGCGCAAGCGGGGCACTTGCAAACTGGCCCCTGCGGCACCGCGTGCGGTGCTGCGGCAGTTTTTTTTCAGTACTAGTCTGGCGCGCGCCGGCACTGCGGCACCGCCGGCGGTGCTGCGGCTTTGCAGGGTACTGCGTGCGGCCGCGGTGCGCATGCATATGCATATGCTCGTACGTCTATACTGTCTTGGGTACGTGAATCCTTTTCATTCTGGTACGCAAGGATGACTAAACACAGATCCGATGATCATGATCAGCATCAACACAGATCCGATGATCATGATCATGACAGCCTACATGCGGGGCAAGGCAAAGGCGGCGTGGGCGTGGATCTCCTGGATGCGGAGCAGGTCGCGGGCCAGCGGGAGGACCTCGATCATCGCCTCGTACAGGCGCCCGTCGTTGTCATAGTCATAGTCGTCGTCGCTGGGGAGCACGCGCGCGGAGAGGGCGCGCCACTCGACCTGCAGGCGCCGGACGGCCTGCGGCAGCCCGCCGCGCTCCGCGGCGCAGTCGAGCACGGTCCGCTCGAGGAGCGGGGCGTCGACGGGACCGCCGCCCGCCGTGCCCGCGACGGCGAGGCGGGTGCCGGTGAGGAGCGTCGCGCGGTTCACGGCGGCAAGGAGCGCGGCGCGCTTGGTCGCGACGATGTGCCCGGAGGTGGTCGCGACCCCGGGCAGGAGCTGCCGGTACATCTGGCGGAGGGCCGCGACCTCGCCGTCGGGGATCGCGGCGAGCTCCGAGGCCGACATCTGCTGGATGCAGCGCGAGTCGTCGAGGAACGTGAGGGTGCGCGTGCATTTGCCGTAGAGGTCGCGCGACTGGGCGTTGAAATCGTCGTAGCTTTCTCCAAAGAACCCGACGACGGCGCGGGCGCCGCGGACCAGCACGGTGCGGTTAAAGGCCATGGTGTAGCGGGTTGGATCCGTTGCGAGGGTGAGTGCGAGTGCGGCGCGGGCTTGGGCGGCGGCGCGCTCCACCCGCCGCGCCGTACCGATTCAACTAATTTTGCAGAGCCGGAGACGCCTTCATCTGTTTCGGCGCCTCGTCGGCGCGGGCCTACCCCCCTCGGCTGCGCAGGCGTGCACGGGGGGGTGGCGCGGCTGCCCCGGGTGCTGCGGGGGTACGCGCCCCCGCCCGCGGAGGAGGTCTAGGGGGGGTAGAGCGGCGGGCAAGGCGTCTCGGTCCCGCCCCTTTGTTCGTCTTGCCCCCCTCACCCCCCTCTTTCACCCCCCCCGCACCCTCTCGTTGGCTACCGTACCCCATTTTCACACTCTCCCCCCGCACAGAGCTCGGCCATTTCCCGCTTCTATGTGGAGAAGGGGGGTACCGCGACCTCAAGGGCACGGCGAGAGGTAGGTGAGCGAGTCGATCCGGAAGCAGTACCTCCGTGCACGGCGTCGGCCGGTACGCGCCCCCGTCCCGCTCCCCGCATTGCCCGGTAATCGGACGAGCTCTGTGCAGGGGGGAGGAGGTCCAGGGGGGTAGAGCGGCGGGCAAGGCGTCTCGGTCCGCCCTTTTGTTCGTCTTGCCCCCATCTCCCCCCCTCTTTCACCGTACCCCCTTTTCACACTCCCCCCGTCCCGCTCCCCGCATTGCCCGGTAATCGGACGAGCTCTGTGCAGGGGGGAGGAGGTCCAGGGGGGTAGAGCGGCGGGCAAGGCGTCTCGGTCCCGCCCCTTTGTTCGTCTTGCCCCCCTCTCCCCCCCTCTTTCACCCCCCCGCACCCTCTCGTCGGCTACCGTACCCCCTTTTCACACCCTCCCCGTCCCGCTCCCCGCATTGCCCGGTAATCGGACGAGCTCTGTGCAGGGGGGAGGAGGTCTAGGGGGGTAGAGCGGCGGGCAAGGCGTCTCGGTCCCGCCCCTTTGTTCGTCTTGCCCCCCTCTCCCCTCCTCTTCCACCCCCCTCCCCCCCCCGCACCTTTTCGTCGGCTACCGTACCCCCCTTTTCACACTCCCCCCCCCGCGCAGAGCTCGGCCATTTCCCGCTTCTATGTGGAGAAAGGGGGCTACCGCAACCTCAAGGGCACAGCGACGAGGCGCGCAAGGAAAAAAAAACCGCACCGATCCCGGGTACGCGTCCCCCACCCCTCTAATATAATTCAAATACAATTCAAATTCGGTACGAGATATATATGTTATATAACGCCCTGCGCAGGCCACAGGGGTACGTATATATACACACACATACAAGGGCAAGGCGCGAGGCGCGGCGCGCGCCGGCTCACGCGCTCGGCGCGGCGCCGTCTCGATCGGGCGGGGAGAGCCAGGCGGGATCGACGAAGCGCGCGCAGAGGGCCCGCGGGAGGGCCGGGTCCAGCCCCGCGGCGGCCTCGGCGAGCCGCGCCGCGTAGGCCTCGCGACCGGCCTCGTAGAGGCGCCGGTGCGCCGCCGCGAGCGGCACGATCTCGAGGCCCGGGTCGGCGCGGCAGAGGGGGCACCGGAGCGGCGCGATCGGGAGGAGGCAGCCGAGGCAGAAGACGTGCCCGCACCCGAGGCGCGTCGGGCGGCACGGGAGCTGGAGGCAGACGGCGCACACGGCGTCGTCGTCGAGCGCGGCGCGCGCGGCGGGGCGCCACAGGTTGCTCGTGCACGTCCAGGCGACGTGGGCGGCGCGGCCGACCGCCTCGTAGCGCGCCAGGGCGCCGGCGTCGCGGGTCGGGTCGCCCCCGGCGGGCGCCTCGACGATCTCGCTCACGATGCGGCTGGACTTGACGCCGAGCGCGAGCGGCGCGGCGATCACGCCCCGGGCGGCGTCGTAGGCGTGCCCGTCCAGATACTTCCACCGTCCGAGGTCGTAGGTGCGCTCGGGCGCGGGCGCAGCGGCAGAGGCCATTCCGAGGGTGCTGGCGGGGGGTACGGGGGGGAGCCGGGCCGGTGTGGGGCACCCCTCTACCTCCTAGGAGAATTCCCCGGGGGGTATTTAGCCGTTTGACCTCCCCCTCCCCCCCCGTACCCCCCCCCTCACCTTGCCCCGCTACCCCCCAATCCCTCCCTTCTCTCCCTCCTTCCCCTCTACGCTCTTGCCCCCTTCCCCTCACGCCATCCCCCAGAGGGACGGGATTGGAGGACACGACACCATCACGGGAGGCGACGGCGGCGGCGACGGGAGGGGAGGCCAGTAGCCCAACCTACTGGGGCTGGCAAGCTAGCTAGATACGAAACCCTCGAACCTTTCGTTCATTTTGCATCGTTTCTAAAACACAGCATGCGACGATCCTCAGTAGTATCTAGTCGGAGAGATGTATTGGGCGATGTGAAACTCATTGTAGTTGTACATGTGTTGTGTGCGAATGCAAGAGATTGAAATCTCCCTTGCCCCGCTCTGCGCTCTTGCCCCCTTCCCCCCCCCCACCCCACCCCACCCCCTCCATCCCCTCCCCTCTCGCCGATTCGGCCCAACGGACCGAATCGAGCGACTCGGCGGCCGGCGGCGCTCCAACGCATAAAAGAGAGGCGCCATGCGGTCGGGGCGTCAGTCTCGACTGCACGATGAAACGCCCGGCGGACCACGATGCGTCCGAGGGTCCCACCGGCGACCGAACCGGAGTAGCACCGCCGGCGGTGCCACCGTGCAACGCAGCGGCACAAGTCACGATCAAGCGCGAGGGGGCGGCACCGCAGGCGGTGCCGCCGTGCGCCGCCGCGGCGCAGGCCAAGCGCGAGGGGGCGGCACCGCCGGCGGTGCCGCTGCCGCCCAAGGAGGGCGCCGGCGCCGATGCAGAGGGCGACCTCGAGATGGAGGACAAGGCGCCGGCGGGCGCGACCGCGCCGCCCTCGGGCGCGCCCCTCCCCGCCCCCGCCGCGAACCAGATCGTGCGGACCACGGTCCTCGTCAAGAGCAACCCGCGCAAGGGCGCCGCGCGCGACGCGATCTTTGCCGTCCCCTGGCAGCCCGCCGACGTGGAGAGGCTCGAGTCGCCGGTCGCGCGCCGCGCCGTCGTCCAGATCTCGCCCCAGATCCTCGTCGAGCACGCGGGCGGCGCCCGGCGCACCCTCCGCGCGTTCAACGTCTTTGACTTTGACGTCCCCAACATCCGCTTCCCCGAGGCGCTGGAGGGCGGCTCGCTCGGGAGGGAGCAGCTGAAGAACGCCAAGAAAGAGTACCTCGCCGGCGTGCTGGCGCGGTGCGAGACCCTCGCCCAGTACTGGACCGAGGTCCCCGAGATCCTCGGCGTCGCCCGCCGCGCGCGCGACTTTGCCCGGGCCCTCCAGGCGCGCGGCGTCGCCGTCCTCGTCGTCTTCTCGGGCCTTAAGGGCTTCCACGTCTACGTGCGCGACGCCGACCTCGTCGCGGCGGTCGAGGGGCCCGGCGCCGCCGTGTACGCCAAGGAGGACCTCGACCAGTGGTGGGGCATCGTGCGCGCCAAGCTCAAGCGGCTCGAGGAGGACTCGGCGGCGGCGCTGCGCGACCCGTCGGTCCCGCAGGGGGAGAAGAGCCGCCTCCGCCGCTCCTTCTGGTCCAAGGCCACGCGCGCCGCTGGCCCGCGGCGCGTCCCCGGCATGTACAAGGCGGGACGGTGGGAGGGGCGCGAGGCCTTTGAGCGCGTCGTCGTCCCGTTTGCGGAGGAGCGCGGGATCGGGGCGATGGTGGAGCAGCTGGAAAGGGAGGGCGTCCTGGACCTCGCGCCGTTCCGCGTCAACAGCGGCTGCCGCTCCGACGAGCACCGCCACGGCTGGACCTCCTACTACCCCGTGGCGGTACCCCTGGAGGCCGTCGACGACGCGGCGATCGCGGCGACGGTCCGCCTGCACGCCACGCGGCCCGACCCGCTCCTCGTCGCGTGGAACAGCGACGAGTGGCGCTGGCTGCGCGAGCTCGCGCGCGAGATCGCCCCCAAGCACACCCTCCACGTGGCGGCCCCCGCGGACGGCGCCCGCCCTCCGCCGCCCAAGCGCCCGCGCGCCCCCCCGGGCCCCCGGCCGCCGCCGACGCTCGATCGGGAGGGCGAGAAGGAGGAGGAGGAGGAGGAGGGCGGGAATGCGGAGGACGGGGACGCCGAGGACGAGGCGACGATCAGCGAGGGCGTGGTGGAGCGCCTCGGGCTCCTCGCGTGCGGGGCGGGGCGCGGGCGGGGCTGGAGCGCCGCCCCGGCCGCGGCCGCGGCGGCCGCGGCGGCCCCTCGATCTCCCACTTTGTTTCGCCGCCCGACGCGGACGGGGGCGAGCTCTGCCCCACGGCCGGGACCACGAGCGCGTGGAGACGAGCATGTGGGTGGCGGAGAGCGGCATCCCCGGCGTCCTCGCCGCGACGGCGCACTGCTACTCGCTCCGCTGCGCCGGCGAGCCGCTCCTGGGCGCCCTCGCGTGGGCCCAGCCGGGCGCCTTTGGCGGCGCCTCGACCCTCGCCCAGGCCGACGCGGCGCTCCTGGGGCTCCACGCCACCGTCGCCCGCATCGCCGACCGGAGCCTCCAGCTCGCGGAGAGGCTCGCGCGCGCGGCGGCGGCGGCGGCGGCGGCAGAGGCGCAGGCGGCAGCGGCGGCGGCAGAGGGGAGGGGGCAGGGGGACGGGCCCCCAGGACGGCGCGCGCGGGGCGGCGCCGGCGCCGGCCGCCCCCGCCCTCCCGCAGCGGCCGGCGGGGGCGCTGCCCCCCGTCCGCGTCGCCTCGCACGTCGAGGGCCGCTCCTACTTTGTCCGCGTCCCCTGCTGGAGCTGCGGTCACCGCAAGGGGAAGCTCTTCATCGACCAGACGAGCGGGGAGGCCGAGGAGCGCGGTCAGGTGCGCGTCCGGGCGTGCGGCGCGGCGGCGTGCGGCGGGCGCTGGGCCTGCGGGCCGCTGGAGCTCGGCGAGGACGACGCGACCGAGCTCCGCCTCGCCGAGGACGAGGTGGACATGTTCTCCCTCCGGCTCTTCCCCGAGCAGGCCAAGTCCATGGGCGCCGGCACCTTTGGCGCGACGGCCCGCAACCCGTACTGGGCGGAGCTCCCTCAGGGCGCCGTCGACTACCTCGATGCCGTCGTCGCGTGGCTGCGCACGCTCGGCGCCGGCGCGGCGCTCCCCTCCGACGGCGGCCCCGAGCGGCGCGTCCGGCCCCGCGGCGTCGGGCCCCCGGGCTCCTTTCCCCTCGAGGACGGCGCGACCGGCGGGCCGGCGGCGCGGCTGCGCGCCATGCTGCCGGACCTCGCGACGTGGCGCGCTGCCCTCCGCCTCCCCGAGCTCTCCCGGCCCCTCGCGATCCCGGCGGACTTTGATCCCGTCGCCCGACGCTGGATCGACATCGACGAGCCGGCGGGCCCGGGGGCCCAGCGCTTCTGCAGCCCGGCCCCCATCCTCGCGCGCCTCGACGGCGGGAGGAAGACGATCTTTGTGCGGGCAGAGACCGGGAGCGGCAAGACGGAGACGTGCGTGGGGGGCCGCGAGGGCGCGGCGGGGCCGGGCCCCCGGGGGATCCTGCAGGCGGTGCTGGACGACCCGACGCTCGTGGGGCTCCCCAGCGTCCCCGGCGCGCCGCCCCGCGTCCTCTACGTGACGGCGGGGCGAGTTCAGCCCGACATCCTCGTCAAGGACCCCCGCTTCGCGGCCCTCTCCTACCCCTCGGCGTCGGGCGAGCGCGTGCCGGTCGCCTGGACCGTCTACAAGGAGGCCCGCCCGAGGAGCTCGCCGACGCCTCGTTCGTCATGTGCACGGTGCAGAGCGGCCGCCGGCTCGAGGGCGACTTTGACGTCGTCATCGTCGACGAGGGGCGCGGGCCCTCACGACCCTCACGACGGGCGGGCCGTTCAAGGGGCCCGAGCACCACGCGCAGACGGTCGCCTGGTTCGACAGGGCGCTGGAGGCGCCGGCGCTCGTGATCGTCGCCGACGCCGACCTGCTGGACGAGGACGCCGCCCTCTACGCCGCGCGCCGCCCGGGGGCGGACGTCATCTCGTACCTCAAGCGCGGCAGCAACGACGCGCGCCTGCGCTGGACGGCCATCGACATTCGCTACGCCGCCGCCGTGATCGCCGCCAAGCTCCTCGCCGGCGAGGTCGGCTACATCGCCTGCTCGACGCGGCGCGCCCTCTGGGAGATCGAGTCCATCGTGCGGCGCCACATGCGGCTCTCCGGGCGCCGCTGCGAGTTCCTGTACGCCGACGCGGACCGGCGCGCGAGGCAGACGATGACGGACTCGGACTACGTCTGCTCCGCCCTCTGCTACGCTTCCAACTACGCGATGCCCCAGGGCACCGACTTTTCCAGCGGGCCGCCCGCCAACTTTGTCGCCTACATCGAGGAGGGGCGGACCGCCGACGTCAACGCCGGCTTTCAGCTCGTCCGCCGCCGCCGTCACGTGATCGGGCCCGACGCCTTTTTCTTCTGCCGGTTCCCCCGCAAGGCCCCCCTCCCCGACCGGCAGGGGCGGCCCCTGCACGCCCCCGTCGACTGGCGGGCGATCTACGGCGAGCTGGTGGACTCGGTGCGCGCGTGGAACGAGCGGCTCCCCGCGGAGAGGCGCGTGGCGACCGAGGAGCACTACCTCCGCGTGCGGGCCGTCCGCACGGCGCTCCGGAACGCGACGCACGCGTGCCCCATGCTGGCGTTTCACCTGAAGCTCCGCTCGCTCGGCAACGAGGGCCTCTACGTGTACCCCTGCCCCAGCCCCGAAGAAGCCCAAGGGCGGCGCGCGCGCGGGCCCGAGCGCGCCGGCGGCGCCGGCGGCGGGGGCCTCCCCTGGATGCCGGAGGGGTACTCGGACTCTGCCGTCCCCTGGCGGCCGAGGTCGAGGCGCGCGAGCGGCTCCTCCCCATCGTCGCCGCGCCGCGGCTGCTGGGCTACGACTGCGCCAAGGCGATCCGGGGGCCATGGAGTACGGGACGTCCACGGTGGAGGTCTCCGACGCGGCGCGGCGCGCCTGGAAGCGCGAAAAGGCCGCCGCGCGCTTCGGGCTGCGGCCCGAGCAGGTGGGCGTCGCCGAGGTCCGCCTCTCGGAGCAGAGCCCGCCGGCGGAGATCTTCCGCCTCTCCAAGCGGTTCGCCCTCGACACCCTCCCGTACCTCGCCTCGGGGGCGGCCCCCGACGAGGAGAGCGCGACGCTCCTCCCGGACCACCGCGAGCGGCGCCGCCCCTTTGAGAGCGCCCTGCGGCTCTTTGAGCTGCTCGGCGCGCGCGTCCCGCCCGGCGGCGGCGCGGCGGCGGCGGCGAGCGACGTCGCGGCCGGCCTCCGTTACCTCTTCTGGGCGACGTGGGAGGGGCCGGAGGACTGCGGCGCGGCGCGCCTGCGCGGGCTCGGCGAGGCGATCGAGGAGGGTGGCATCTTTACCGACGGGCCCCTCGGGCGGCTCTTTGCGGACGCCTGCCGCGCGGCGTGGGAGCGGATCGCGATCCCCTACTCGCCGATCGCCGCGTACCGCGCCGACGCCCTCCGCTGGCAGTGCGCCGAGCTCTGGCAGCTCGAGTGCCTCCGCCCGGAGAAGCGCAACAAGGGGGCCGCCCCTCCCCCGATCGGGGACTGCGCGCGGCGCCTCCTGCACGACCTCGTCGTCCACGCCGCGGAGCAGCTGGGCCTCGGCGTGCTCGTCGCGGCGGCCGACGCGCGGCGCGTGGTGCGGGGCGGCGCGCGCAGGACCGTCAAGCGCACGCGCTACTGCTTCGACCCCGAGACCGTCCTCCTCGGCCTGCGCCTCTACGGGCGCGATCGGGACGGCCGCGGGGACGTCCCGCCCGACGCGACGCTCGGGGCGCTCCTGGCGGCCGGCGTGCGCTCCCTCCAGATCGCGCTCGTCCAGGATCCAAAGTCCAAGCTCCGGGCGGCGGGCGCGGGCGGCGGCGGCGGCGAGGGCGGCGAGGGTGGCGCCCCGGGCGCGCCGGCAGAGGCGGGGGCCCGCCCCCGCCCGAGCGACGCGGCGCAGCGCGTCTTCCGGCTCCTCAAGTCGGGCGTGCACTCGGCGGTCTTCTTCTCGCAGGCGGCGCGCGCGGTCCTCGGCGAGGACGCCGCCCGCTGCTGGCGCGGGGCCGGCGACGGGGAGGAGGAGGGGGACGGGGCCTCCCGCGCGTCGCCCTACGCAGAGGTCCTGGCGCGCGCCGCCGCCTCCGAGGCCCCCGAGGCCCTCGCCCCGATCGCGCCGCCCCTCGGCGCCGGCGCCGACCCGACCGTCGCGGCGCTCTGCGCGCGGGACCTGGCGCGCGCCGCCCTCGCGATGGACGACGGGGCGGCGCGGGATGGCCTCGGCTTCCCCGCCGCGGAGGAGTCTCCCGCCCTCCCCACCGAGGACGCGACCTGGCTCCTCTGCCGCCTCGCCGAGGCCGCCGGCGCCCCCGCCCAGCGCGCCTCGGAGTGGTGCCCCATCGTGGAGGGGCGGGAGGGGCCGGACCCCTGCGTCGGGTTTGCGTACACGTCGATCTTTGCGCGGGACCTCCCCCAGGAGCGCCGCACGCTCCCCTCGTCCGGAATCGACGTGGCGCGCACGGGCTCCGACACCTCGGGCATCAGCCTCTTCGTGGACGGCGCGGCGCGGCTCCTGCCCGAGGACCTCGCGCGCCCGCGCGTCGCCCGCGGGCCGCGCTCGTGCGGGGCGAAGATGCTCCTCTTCGTACCCCGCTCCACCTTTCAGCACTTTGGCGTACCCCTCTTGGCCCTTCCCCCCCGCCCCGCCCCGGCACCTACCCCCGCTCCCCCTGCGTGAATGCGAAATTCGATGCGCGGCCTCGCCGAGTCCTTTGAAAGCGCGCCGCTGCGTTTTTGCTTTCTCCCGACTTGGTTTTTTTTTGCCCGCCGCTCTTTCGCTCGAATCGGGCCCTCGGCGTCGATAAAAGCCCTCGCCCCGCGCCGCTGCGCTCACTCTCTTCTCCTCCTCTTTCGCAGGTCACGAACATTAACTGGACTCTACGGCGACGATGGCCACCAACGCAAACCTCGCCACGATGACCGCTGCCGGCGCGCCCCGCCTCGTCGAGAAACCCTTTGTCCACGGCGCCGCGGAGAGCGAGTTCTGCAAACGGATGGAATCCCTCCCGGCCGACCTGTCCGAGGCGATCCTGAACTACCTCGGGCGCGAGGACCGCCTCAAGATGCTCACCGTGTGCCAGCAGTCCCGCTCCTTTGCGATCGGCACCTCGGACGTCTCCAGCGGCTGGTTCGACGCCCTCGCCGTCGACGACGCGCTCGCCCTGCTGCTCGGAGGGCCCGGCGCGTCGCGCGGCGCCCGCCTCCGTCTCATCGCGGGGCGCGGTCGCGGGGCGGAGATCCCGATCCCGTCGCGCCTCGGCGGCCTCGACGCGACCTTTGCCCTCCCGACAGAGCCCGGGAGCGAGGGCCGCTGGGTGTGCATCCTCTTCCCCCCGGCGGCGGCGGCGGCGGCGGCCGAGGACCTCGCCCCGCGAGGCGCCATCGTCCGCTACGGGCCGGGCGGGTTCGGCGACGCCCTGCAGATCCCGGCCGGGTTCCCCATCCGCGACTTTGCTCGCGGTTCCGTCTCCATTGCCGGCGACGGGACGATCGTGCTCGGCGGCGAGCGCGGCTGGCTCGTCTGGTCCGCCGACGGCGGCGTCTCGACCGTCGACGTCGGCGCGGCGGTCGCCGGCGTGGTGGCGTGCCGCCCCTCTCCCGACGCCTCGCGCGTCGCGATCTGCAGCGTCGCCGGCGACGGCGGCTCCGCGGGCGGCCGCGTCCTCGTCCGCTTCGTGGGCTCTGGCGAGTCTGCAGAGGGCGCCGCCGCGGCGCCCGCGGCCGACGCCGGCCCCCTGCACTCGACAGCGGCGCGCGCGCGGCTCTCCCACGAGCTCGCCGAGGTGGACGGCTCCGGGGACCCCTCGGCCCTCGGCGACTGGAGCGACGTGCCCCTGCACGAGTGCGACGCGAGCCTGACGTGGAACGCGCGCGGCAACGCCGTGCTGGTGCGGGTCAAGGTGTTGCGCAGCGGTATGGAGATGGGCGGTGCGGACGAAGTCGACATGATGGAGGACGATTCCAGCGTCGACGAACCCGCCGCCCGCGAGGAGGCCTTTGTCGAGTTCATCGCATCGGTGCGGCTCTCGGGCGGCGCTGCGCGCCAGGGCTGGTGGATCGTCTGCGGCGCCGAGCCCGCAGAGGCCTTTGCCGTCGGTCTGGGCGAGAACTGGCTCCTCCACGCGGCTCGGAACGTGGGCAGCATCCGGAGCGCGTCCATGTACATGTACTACCTCGCTGGCAGCGGCGCTGGTCGCCCCACCATGATCGAGCTGCACATGCCCTGCGAGGGCAAGTCGTACGGCTGCGTCACGCCCGTCGGCGACTGGAACTTCATCTACCAGGCCGCCGGCCAGTTCGAGTTCGAAGGAACCGGCGTCGATCGCCCCTTTCTCGTCTCCGTGACGCCCTACGCCCGCGACCTGGAGTATTTCGAGGTACCCGTGGCCAGCGGCCTGCTGGACGCGCGCTCCATCCGCCCGCTGGGAGCCGTCGGACTGCACGGCGTGGCGGCGCTCGCGTTCGGAGAGGACCAGGACGCCCCCGCGCCGTTCAGCGTCGTCCGGTACATCCAGTGGTCGGAGATCGGGAGGCTGACGGGTCAGGGCGGCCCGTTTGCGGCGTCGATCAGCACCCATCTGCAGCACAACACGTTTAAGCCGACCTGCGAGTGGCTGCGCGACCGCTACTGCACCGTCGAAGGCGAACGGCACAACTACACGCTCACGTTCTTCCCCGGCGACTCGCAGCCTACCGTATAGTACGCTGCACGTGTGACCCGCTAGCGCTGAGCGGCGCACCGTGCACTCTCGTGTGCGTTTTTCTCCCGCGCCGCCGATTCTCAGAGTCTTCTCGTTCGATATCGATACTAGTACTATGATAGCTATATAGTGTCTTCTGTGGTTCACATGTACATGCGATTAATCCAAGTTTGTTTTGCGTGCTCCTTTGCGCCACGGTGGGCCGGGGGCGCGGGGCCGGGGCGGGCGAGGGCAGATGGACGGCCGCGGGGCCCCAAGTGAGCGGGGCTGGCCATGGGGGGCGGCGGGTGGGGGGCGAGGGGGTACCCTCTGGCGCACCGAGTTGGTTGAGCGCAGCAATGTAGAGGGGCCCGATTCAAACAAAAGGGTCCTCTGGTCTCCCAAAACGACGAGCAGGTGCGCGATGCGGCCATTCTTTCACATCGTCAAGAACCGAGAACAAGCTCAAGTATGGCCGCCGCCCAGCCCTGCCAGCACCCTCGTCGCAGCGTCCTGATCGACATGGGAGAGCTGGTCAGCGACTTTATCCACTACAACTACGACGACGAGGACCGCAACCTCTACGACAGCGACATCGTCGCCCTCGCGACCAAGGCCAAGGGCGGCAAGGTCCCCGCGCGCGAGACGGACGACGCGCTCCAGACGCTCCGGCCGACCGCGGAGCGCATCCTCCCCATCGTGACGGGCCTGTTCGCGGCGAGCGCCAAAAAGTATTCGGAGGGTCTCGTCCAACTCGAGAACGTGCTCGGGCGCGCCTTTGCGGACCGCGTCGACGCGATCTTGGCCCCGCGCGCACGCGCCGCCCAGGGCCCGCTGGCCACCTCCTCCGATCTAGATCTGGCGTACGTCGTCTTTCCCGTGGAGCTCTGGTTCGAGCTGCTGTCGTGCCAGGGAGTCGACATTTTGCACCTGGACCTGTACGAGCGCGTCGTCCTCGGGATGGTCCCCCTTTTCCTCACGATGCTCCGCACCGGCAAGATTCGCGCCGCCGCCGGCAATGTTCTGTCGGCGATCTCGTGAGCAGAGAGTATATTGTGCCGAGCGCATCAAAAGTGCGTGGAGTTTTTTGTGCACGTGTACATGTGCGGTGTGGGACTGAGAATCGAACCGAGACGCGCGCACGCGCGCGTGCTCTCGTTTCCGGCTTTACGCATAACCGTGGGAGCCAGCTCGAGCTAGTGGACGTACAGGCTCAATGCACGCGGGGCTCTCGAGTGGGGTCGCTGCAGTTTGGCGCGCGCGGCGCCGGCGCCGGCCCCAGAGCGCGCGTGAGGGCATTTTCGTGATCAAGAATGTTTTTTTTCTCTTTCAAACAATCGACATGCGGTTGCGAGGTGCCTGGGGGATTTTCGAACCCTGCCGCCGTCGCCTCGTAGAGCCGCGATCGGCCGAGCTCTGTGCAGGGGGGGCAAGGGGGGAGGGGCGGAGCGGACGGGGGTACGGATCAAGGTGAGCGTCCGGTATCGCCCTACCCTCGGCGGCAGCGGCCCCCTGCGCAGAGCTCGGCCGATTACGGGGCGAGAGAGAGGGCGAGAACAGGCAGAGGGGTACGCACCTGTGCGGCCGCCGATCATAGAGCCGCTATCGGCCGAGCTCTGTGCAGGGGGAGAAAGAGGGGGAGGGCGGAGCGGGCGGGGGTACGGATCAGGAAGCGTCCGGCATCGCCCTACCCTCGGCGGCAGCGGCCCCCTGCGCAGAGCTCGGCCGATTTACGGGACAAAGGGCGCGAGAACTAAGCAGAGGGGTACGCACTCTCCCGACGCCGCTCATAGAGCCGCGATCGGCCGAGCTCTGTGCAAGGGGGGCAAGGGGGAGAGGGGCGGAGCGGGCGGGGTACGGATCAGGAAGCGTCCGGCATCGCCCTACCCTCGGCGGCAGCGGCCCCCTGCGCAGAGCTCGGCCGATTACGGGACGAGAGCGAGGGCGAGAACAGACAGAGGGGTACGCACCGCTGCCGCCGCCGCTCATAGAGCCGCGATCGGCCGAGCTCTGTGCAGGGGGGGCAAGGGGGAGAGGGGCGGAGCGGACGGGGGTACGGATCAGGAAGCGTCCGGTATCGCCCTACCCTCGGCGGCAGCGGCCCCCTGCGCAGAGCTCGGCCGATTACGGGGCGAGAGAGAGGGCGAGAACAGGCAGAGGGGTACGCACCTGTGCGGCCGCCGATCATAGAGCCGCTATCGGCCGAGCTCTGTGCAGGGGGAGAAAGAGGGGGAGGGCGGAGCGGGCGGGGGTACGGATCAGGAAGCGTCCGGCATCGCCCTACCCTCGGCGGCAGCGGCCCCCTGCGCAGAGCTCGGCCGATTTACGGGACAAAGGGCGCGAGAACTAAGCAGAGGGGTACGCACTCTCCCGACGCCGCTCATAGAGCCGCGATCGGCCGAGCTCTGTGCAAGGGGGGCAAGGGGGAGAGGGGCGGAGCGGGCGGGGTACGGATCAGGAAGCGTCCGGCATCGCCCTACCCTCGGCGGCAGCGGCCCCCTGCGCAGAGCTCGGCCGATTACGGGACGAGAGCGAGGGCGAGAACAGACAGAGGGGTACGCACCGCTGCCGCCGCCGCTCATAGAGCCGCGATCGGCCGAGCTCTGTGCAGGGGGGGCAAGGGGGAGAGGGGCGGAGCGGACGGGGGTACGGATCAGGAAGCGTCCGGTATCGCCCTACCCTCGGCGGCAGCGGCCCCCTGCGCAGAGCTCGGCCGATTAGGGGGCGAGGTAGACAGAGAGGGGTACGCACCTCTGCCGCCGCCGCTCATAGAGCCGCGATCGGCCGAGCTCTGTGCAGGGGGAGGAAGAGGAGGGGGGGGGGAGCGGGCGGGGGTACGGATCAGGAAGCGTCCGGCACCGCGCAGCCCTGGCGGCAGCAGTCCCTGCGCAGAGCTCGGCCGATTAGGGGGCGAGGTAGACAGAGAGGGGTACGCACCTCTGCCGCCGCCGCTCATAGAGCCGCTTTCGGCCGAGCTCTGTGCAGGGGAAGGAAGAGGGGGAGGGGGGGAGCGGGCGGGGTACGGACCAAGGTGAGCGTCCGGTATCGCACCCTACCCTCGGCGGCAGCGGCCCCCTGTGCGCAGAGCTCGGCCGATTACGGGACGAGAGAGAGGGTGAGAAATAGACAGAGGGGTACGCACCGCTGCCGCCGCCGATCATAGAGCCGCTTTCGGCCGGGCTCTGTGCAGGGGAAGGAAGAGGGGGAGGGGCGGAGCGGGCGGGGGTACGGATCAGGAAGCGTCCGGCACCGCGCAGCCCTTGGCGGCAGCAGTCCCTGCGCAGAGCTCGGCCGATTAGGGGACGAGGTAGACAGAGAGGGGTACGCACCTCTGCCGCCGCCGCTCATAGAGCCGCGATCGGCCGAGCTCTGTGCAGGGGGAGAAGAGGGGGGAAGGGGCGGAGCGGGCGGGGGGTACTGATCAGGAAGCGTCCGGCACCGCGCAGCCCTTGGCGGCAGCAGCCCCTGCGCAGAGCTCGGCCGATCACGGGACGAGGTAGACAGAGAGGGGTACGCACCTCTGCCGCCGCCGCTCATAGAGCCGCGATCGGCCGAGGGCATTTTCGTGATCAAGAATGTTTTTTTTCTCTTTCAAACAATCGACATGCGGTTGCGAGGTGCCTGGGGGATTTTCGAACCCTGCCGCCGTCGCCTCGTAGAGCCGCGATCGGCCGAGCTCTGTGCAGGGGGGGCAAGGGGGGGAGGGGCGGAGCGGACGGGGGTACGGATCAAGGTGAGCGTCCGGTATCGCCCTACCCTCGGCGGCAGCGGCCCCCTGCGCAGAGCTCGGCCGATTACGGGGCGAGAGAGAGGGCGAGAACAGGCAGAGGGGTACGCACCTGTGCGGCCGCCGATCATAGAGCCGCTATCGGCCGAGCTCTGTGCAGGGGGAGAAAGAGGGGAGGGCGGAGCGGGCGGGGGTACGGATCAGGAAGCGTCCGGCATCGCCCTACCCTCGGCGGCAGCGGCCCCTGCGCAGAGCTCGGCCGATTTACGGGACAAAGGGCGCGAGAACTAAGCAGAGGGGTACGCACTCTCCCGACGCCGCTCATAGAGCCGCGATCGGCCGAGCTCTGTGCAAGGGGGCAAGGGGAGAGGGGCGGAGCGGGCGGGGTACGGATCAGGAAGCGTCCGGCATCGCCCTACCCTCGGCGGCAGCGGCCCCCTGCGCAGAGCTCGGCCGATTACGGGACGAGAGCGAGGGCGAGAACAGACAGAGGGGTACGCACCGCTGCCGCCGCCGCTCATAGAGCCGCGATCGGCCGAGCTCTGTGCAGGGGGGCAAGGGGGAGAGGGGCGGAGCGGACGGGGGTACGGATCAGGAAGCGTCCGGTATCGCCCTACCCTCGGCGGCAGCGGCCCCCTGCGCAGAGCTCGGCCGATTACGGGACGAGAGAGAGAGGCGAAAAACGGACAGAGGGGTACGCACCGCTGCCGCCGCCGCTCATAGAGCCGCGATCGGCCGAGCTCTGTGCAGGGGGGGCAAGGGGGAGAGGGGCGGAGCGGACGGGGGTACGGATCAGGAAGCGTCCGGTATCGCCCTACCCTCGGCGGCAGCGGCCCCCTGCGCAGAGCTCGGCCGATTACCGGACGAGAGCGAGGGCGAGAACAGACAGAGGGGTACGCACCGCTGCCGCCGCCGCTCATAGAGCCGCGATCGGCCGAGCTCTGTGCAGGGGGGCAAGGGGGAGAGGGGCGGAGCGGGCGGGGTACGGGCCAAGGTGAGCGTCCGGTATCGCGGCCTACCCTCGGCGACAGCGGCCCCCTGCGCAGAGCTCGGCCGATTACCGGACGAGAGAGAGGGCGAGAACAGACAGAGGGGTACGCACCGCTGCCGCCGCCGCTCATAGAGCCGCGATCGGCCGAGCTCTGTGCAGGGGGGGCAAGGGGGAGAGGGGCGGAGCGGGCGGGGTACGGACCAAGGTGAGCGTCCGGTATCGCGCCCTACCCTCGGCGGCAACGGCCCCCTGCGCAGAGCTCGGCCGATTACGGGACGAGAGAGAGGGCGAGAACAGACAGAGGGGTACGCACCGCTGCCGCCGCCGATCACAGAGCCGCTATCGGCCGAGCTCTGTGCAGGTGGAGAAAGAGGGGGAGGGCGGAGCGGGCGGGGGTACGGATCAGGAAGCGTCCGGCATCGCCCTACCCTCGGCGGCAGCGGCCCCCTGCGCAGAGCTCGGCCGATTTACGGGACAAAGGGCGCGAGAACTAAGCAGAGGGGTACGCACTCTCCCGACGCCGCTCATAGAGCCGCGATCGGCCGAGCTCTGTGCAAGGGGGGCAAGGGGGAGAGGGGCGGAGCGGGCGGGGTACGGATCAGGAAGCGTCCGGCATCGCCCTACCCTCGGCGGCAGCGGCCCCCTGCGCAGAGCTCGGCCGATTACGGGACGAGAGCGAGGGCGAGAACAGACAGAGGGGTACGCACCGCTGCCGCCGCCGCTCATAGAGCCGCGATCGGCCGAGCTCTGTGCAGGGGGGCAAGGGGGAGAGGGGCGGAGCGGACGGGGGTACGGATCAGGAAGCGTCCGGTATCGCCCTACCCTCGGCGGCAGCGGCCCCCTGCGCAGAGCTCGGCCGATTACGGGACGAGAGAGAGAGGCGAAAAACGGACAGAGGGGTACGCACCGCTGCCGCCGCCGCTCATAGAGCCGCGATCGGCCGAGCTCTGTGCAGGGGGGGCAAGGGGGAGAGGGGCGGAGCGGACGGGGGTACGGATCAGGAAGCGTCCGGTATCGCCCTACCCTCGGCGGCAGCGGCCCCCTGCGCAGAGCTCGGCCGATTACCGGACGAGAGCGAGGGCGAGAACAGACAGAGGGGTACGCACCGCTGCCGCCGCCGCTCATAGAGCCGCGATCGGCCGAGCTCTGTGCAGGGGGGGCAAGGGGGAGAGGGGCGGAGCGGGCGGGGTACGGGCCAAGGTGAGCGTCCGGTATCGCGGCCTACCCTCGGCGACAGCGGCCCCCTGCGCAGAGCTCGGCCGATTACCGGACGAGAGAGAGGGCGAGAACAGACAGAGGGGTACGCACCGCTGCCGCCGCCGCTCATAGAGCCGCGATCGGCCGAGCTCTGTGCAGGGGGGGCAAGGGGGAGAGGGGCGGAGCGGGCGGGGTACGGACCAAGGTGAGCGTCCGGTATCGCGCCCTACCCTCGGCGGCAACGGCCCCCTGCGCAGAGCTCGGCCGATTACGGGACGAGAGAGAGGGCGAGAACAGACAGAGGGTACGCACCGCTGCCGCCGCCGATCACAGAGCCGCTATCGGCCGAGCTCTGTGCAGGTGGAGAAAGAGGGGAGGGCGGAGCGGGCGGGGTACGGATCAGGAAGCGTCCGGCATCGCCCTACCCTCGGCGGCAGCGGCCCCCTGCGCAGAGCTCGGCCGATTTACGGGACAAAGGGCGCGAGAACTAAGCAGAGGGGTACGCACTCTCCCGACGCCGCTCATAGAGCCGCGATCGGCCGAGCTCTGTGCAAGGGGGGCAAGGGGGAGAGGGGCGGAGCGGGCGGGGGTACGGATCAGGAAGCGTCCGGCCCTTGGCGGCGGCAGTCCCTGCGCAGAGCTCGGCCGATTACGGGACGAGGTAGACAGAGAGGGGTACTCACCTCTGCCGCCGCCGCTCATAGAGCCGCTATCGGCCGAGCTCTGTGTAGGGGGAGGAAGAGGGGAAGGGGGGAGCGGGCGGGGGTACGGACCAAGGTGAGCGTCCGGTATCGCCCTACCCTCGGCGGCAGCGGCCCCCTGCGCAGAGCTCGGCCGATTACGGGACAAGGGTGCGAGCGTGGGCAGCCATAGGGGTACGTAAGGTTTCGCTACGGCGGAAACGACAGATCCGGCAAAGGTCGAGCTCGTATCGGGCGGCCGTGCACGGGCATCTCACACGCGCCCGGCAAGTCGATCCGCGCGCCGACGCCGCCCGCCACCGGGAAGCCCGCACCGTACCCCCAAGCGCCAGAAAAAGGACCGATTCGCGCGACTCGGTCCCGACAAACGCATAAAGGGCCTCGCCCGCCGCCGTCGCGGTACTGCGGGCCGCCCCACCGCGCCCCTGATACGCAGCACATCGACAGCGCGCGCACCGACTCGCTGAGCGGGGGTGGAACATGTGCCGCGAGGGCCAGCTGGTCACGACGCGCGACGGGGACGTGGTGTGCGATGCCTGCGGCGCGGCCGAGGCGGTCGTCGGGGCCCTGGGGGGCAGCGAGAAGCCGGGGGCCGACGAGAGCCCGCCCGCGTCGCCCCGCGAGCCCTCGCGGTCCGAGGTCCGCATGGGGCGGCTCCTGGAGGGCGCAGCGTCGGCGCTGGGCCTCGCCGAGGCGGCGGTCCACGAGGCGCGGCTGCTGCTGGCGGACCGCGGGCTGCTGAGGGGCAGGAAGAGCGAGATTATCGTCGCCGGCGCGCTCTACTACGCGGCGGCCTCGGCCGGCGCCCCGCGCACCGTCGACGACGCGCTCGGCTGGCACCCCGACCTGCGCACCCGCCGCGCGGCGCTCGTCAGGATGGTCCGCGCGATCCACCGCCGCCGCGGCGTCGGGCGCATCCCCCGCGCGGCGGCCGATTTACGGGACAAAGGGCGCGAGAACTAAGCAGAGGGGTACGCACTCTCCCGACGCCGCTCATAGAGCCGCGATCGGCCGAGCTCTGTGCAAGGGGGGCAAGGGGGAGAGGGGCGGAGCGGGCGGGGTACGGATCAGGAAGCGTCCGGCATCGCCCTACCCTCGGCGGCAGCGGCCCCCTGCGCAGAGCTCGGCCGATTACGGGACGAGAGCGAGGGCGAGAACAGACAGAGGGGTACGCACCGCTGCCGCCGCCGCTCATAGAGCCGCGATCGGCCGAGCTCTGTGCAGGGGGGGCAAGGGGGAGAGGGGCGGAGCGGACGGGGTACGGATCAGGAAGCGTCCGGTATCGCCCTACCCTCGGCGGCAGCGGCCCCCTGCGCAGAGCTCGGCCGATTACGGACGAGAGAGAGAGGCGAAAAACGGACAGAGGGGTACGCACCGCTGCCGCCGCCGCTCATAGAGCCGCGATCGGCCGAGCTCTGTGCAGGGGGGCAAGGGGGAGAGGGGCGGAGCGGACGGGGGTACGGATCAGGAAGCGTCCGGTATCGCCCTACCCTCGGCGGCAGCGGCCCCCTGCGCAGAGCTCGGCCGATTACCGGACGAGAGCGAGGGCGAGAACAGACAGAGGGGTACGCACCGCTGCCGCCGCCGCTCATAGAGCCGCGATCGGCCGAGCTCTGTGCAGGGGGGCAAGGGGGAGAGGGGCGGAGCGGGCGGGGTACGGGCCAAGGTGAGCGTCCGGTATCGCGGCCTACCCTCGGCGACAGCGGCCCCTGCGCAGAGCTCGGCCGATTACCGGACGAGAGAGAGGGCGAGAACAGACAGAGGGGTACGCACCGCTGCCGCCGCCGCTCATAGAGCCGCGATCGGCCGAGCTCTGTGCAGGGGGGGCAAGGGGGAGAGGGGCGGAGCGGGCGGGGTACGGACCAAGGTGAGCGTCCGGTATCGCGCCCTACCCTCGGCGGCAACGGCCCCCTGCGCAGAGCTCGGCCGATTACGGGACGAGAGAGAGGGCGAGAACAGACAGAGGGGTACGCACCGCTGCCGCCGCCGATCACAGAGCCGCTATCGGCCGAGCTCTGTGCAGGTGGAGAAAGAGGGGGAGGGCGGAGCGGGCGGGGGTACGGATCAGGAAGCGTCCGGCATCGCCCTACCCTCGGCGGCAGCGGCCCCCTGCGCAGAGCTCGGCCGATTTACGGGACAAAGGGCGCGAGAACTAAGCAGAGGGGTACGCACTCTCCCGACGCCGCTCATAGAGCCGCGATCGGCCGAGCTCTGTGCAAGGGGGGCAAGGGGGAGAGGGGCGGAGCGGGCGGGGGTACGGATCAGGAAGCGTCCGGCCCTTGGCGGCGGCAGTCCCTGCGCAGAGCTCGGCCGATTACGGGACGAGGTAGACAGAGAGGGGTACTCACCTCTGCCGCCGCCGCTCATAGAGCCGCTATCGGCCGAGCTCTGTGTAGGGGAGGAAGAGGGGAAGGGGGAGCGGGCGGGGGTACGGACCAAGGTGAGCGTCCGGTATCGCCCTACCCTCGGCGGCAGCGGCCCCCTGCGCAGAGCTCGGCCGATTACGGGACAAGGGTGCGAGCGTGGGCAGCCATAGGGGTACGTAAGGTTTCGCTACGGCGGAAACGACAGATCCGGCAAAGGTCGAGCTCGTATCGGGCGGCCGTGCACGGGCATCTCACACGCGCCCGGCAAGTCGATCCGCGCGCCGACGCCGCCCGCCACCGGGAAGCCCGCACCGTACCCCCAAGCGCCAGAAAAAGGACCGATTCGCGCGACTCGGTCCCGACAAACGCATAAAGGGCCTCGCCCGCCGCCGTCGCGGTACTGCGGGCCGCCCCACCGCGCCCCTGATACGCAGCACATCGACAGCGCGCGCACCGACTCGCTGAGCGGGGGTGGAACATGTGCCGCGAGGGCCAGCTGGTCACGACGCGCGACGGGGACGTGGTGTGCGATGCCTGCGGCGCGGCCGAGGCGGTCGTCGGGGCCCTGGGGGGCAGCGAGAAGCCGGGGGCCGACGAGAGCCCGCCCGCGTCGCCCCGCGAGCCCTCGCGGTCCGAGGTCCGCATGGGGCGGCTCCTGGAGGGCGCAGCGTCGGCGCTGGGCCTCGCCGAGGCGGCGGTCCACGAGGCGCGGCTGCTGCTGGCGGACCGCGGGCTGCTGAGGGGCAGGAAGAGCGAGATTATCGTCGCCGGCGCGCTCTACTACGCGGCGGCCTCGGCCGGCGCCCCGCGCACCGTCGACGACGCGCTCGGCTGGCACCCCGACCTGCGCACCCGCCGCGCGGCGCTCGTCAGGATGGTCCGCGCGATCCACCGCCGCCGCGGCGTCGGGCGCATCCCCCGCGCGCCCGACTACGTCGACGCGCTCGCCCAGCGCGTGGGGCTGGACGGGGCGGACCTGCGGGCGGCGCGGGAGTACGCGGAGCGGCACCGAGACTCGGGAAGGAGCCCGATCGTCGTCGCCGCGGCGGCGTTGGTGGAGGCGGGCGGCGCTTCGACGCGCGAGGCCGCGCGCGCGGCCGGCATTACGACCGTTGGCATCCAGGTCTGCATCAAGGCGCTCGCCGCCGCCTAGAGGAGAGCAGAGCGTCATCGCGTGTCGCATGTTGCTGTTTTGCGAATACTATGCGAAACTAAATGCCATTTGCGCGTGCGGGAATGGGGCGGGCGGTGCACCGCCGGATCGAGTTGCGGTCGGGTGGCTCGGCGGCTCGCGGCGGCCCAAGGCGCCTGGGCGCGGCTTAACGCGACTCTAGAGTCCTATCCACAGCACCGAGACCTATCTATGGCGTCGCTGCCGCTCCAGGTCGCCCGCCGCGACGCCGCGGTCAACCTGCGCCGCGCACGCAGCATGCGGGCCGCCGGGCCCGTGGCCGGGAGCCGGAATCTCGCAGTCGCGCAACTAGCAAAAGCCCCGAGAAGAATCTCGCCGCCCGCGCGCGCCGCTCGAAGCGATCGGGTACTAGTACTGGTACCGAGCCGCCCCCTACCTCGGACTTGGGCGAATCCGAGTCGCCGAGTCCAAAGTCCAACTTTTGCGGCGGCGGCGGGCGCGCCTAGACTCATCTTTGCCGGCATATAAGACCTCTATCAAGTTCATTTAGCTGGGGCAAGCCGCCCGCGGGCCCCGCGAAGGTACTCGTCCAAACCGAACGATCAACGCACAGCACGGGAAAAAACCCACGGGTTCGAATGCGCCCGTCTCCTCTTTTTGGAAAAGCTCACACGTCCGCTCGCCTAGCCCTAGTTTTCTGCCGGCGCTGGCGCTAGAGGCCGCAGCCGCAGTCGCCGCGCATCCGCGAGCTCGCACCCCGCGCGCGTGGCGACGAGCTCCCCGGCCCGCGGCTCGACGAGCTCTCCGCGGGCTCTCCCGGCTCGTGTAGCGCCTCTGTCGATCGTAGAGAGCCGACTAAGCCGCGTCCGAGGACGGGCTCTCGCCCCCTGCGTCGCCGCCGTCGGGGTTGACGTGGACGGCGATCTGCGTGCCGCCGCCGGCGCTCCACTCGACGGCGAGCTTCTTCATGGCCTCGATGCGCTTTGCAGAGGATCCGGTGCGCCCCTTGACCGCCTGCTCGTAACCCTGGGCCAGGCTGCGGTTGGGAAACGGCGCAGCGACGGCGAGGAGCCGCCAGGGCCCGCGGCTCTTGGTGAACGAGCCGCGGATGGTGCCGCGCGAGTGCTCCTTGAACCGCCGCGCGAGGCTCGCCGTCTCGCCGCAGTAGAACATCCGGCCGTTGTGCAGCAGGTACACGACGTGCTGCTTCTCAAACTGGTGGTGGAACGGCCGGGCCTTGCCGCCGCCGCCACCACCGCCGCCGCCTCCCGCCGCGGCCTTTGCGCCGACGCCGACGCCGCCGTCGCCCCGCTCCCCGTCGGCGCTCCCCTTGTCCGCGTCGGAATTCGAATCCTCGTTCGTCTCGCCGCCCCCGTCCCGCCGCTCCTGCCGCCCCTCGCCCCCGCCAACGGCGTGCGCAGACCCTGGTGCGGCCGCGGCCAGCGACGTCGGCTCCGCCTCCATGCTCCCGAAGAAAGGCGCTCGCTCTGCTGGTTCGCGGTGCTGGCAGGTGCGCCCTGCCCCTACACCCCGGGGTGGGGCCCGGCCCGCATCGCTTTATGCGTTCAGCAGATGCCCTGCCGGTACAGGAGCCTGCGGCGACGGCGGGGGAGGCGGCGGCGGCGGGGCGGGGCTGGGCTTGAACCGCTTCGGCGCCCCCCCGCTCGAGGGCTCGACGCGGGCGACGGGGCGGAGGATGCCGTCGGGCGGGCGCGCCGTGGGCGGCGCCGGTGCGCAGAGGAGGGCCGGAGGGCAGGGATGCGGGGGGCGCGGCGTGTCGGGTCGTGCGCGCCCGTCCATCCCTCGCCGCTCCCCTGCCACGAGCCGTCGCCGACCCCGCTCCCATTTGCAGGATCGGAGCGCAGAGGGCCGGGGGGCGCCGCCCCTCAGCCAGGGGGCCGCGCCTTGGGCGGCCTCCCGCGCCGCCTCGCGGGCGGGGCGCCCCGCCCGCCGCCGCCGCCCCGCCGCGCGACGACGAGGAGGAAGAGGCCGGCGGCGGCGAGGACGCCGGCCGCGCAAAGCCCAGGAGCTCCAGCACCCGCTCGGCGCCGGTTCGGATCTCGACGGTGCCGTTGCGGCCCTCGTACTCGACTGGGAAGAGGGCGCTCACGCCCGTCCACTCGCGAGGTCCGCCCTCCTGGCTCGCCGTCCACGCCCGCCGAACCGCTTCAGCAGGACCAAGCGGGACTCGAACTCGCCGCTCGGCAGGTCGATCGTCTGGACGAGGCGCGCGTACACCACGTTGGGCAGCGGGCTCGCCGCGTGCGTCGCCAGCGCCGCCACCACCTGCCCCGCCGCGTACGGCGAGGCCGACCGCCAGCGCAGGTGGTAGAGGGGCGGCGGCGGCCCGCCGCGGGCGCGGCGACGGGGGCGGGAACGGCGCCGCCGCGGCCCGGCCCGGGGCCCCGCCGGCGGCTGAGGCCACGCCGGTGGCCGCCGCGGATGAGCCCTCGGGAACAGTAGCTCGCGTGGTGCTTGGCCCCGGCCGCGTTCTTGAACGCCTCGCGGTGCGTCGGGGGCGGTAAAGGCGGGAGGGCGCGGGGCGCGGGGCGGGCGCGGTCTCACCCGGTCGCAGGGCTCGCAGTAGCGCTGCTCGGCGATCGCCAGCGCCCGCTCGACGGCATAGTCGGCGTCCCAGGGCCGTCGAGGGCCCCCCGCGCTGCCGGTCCGGCGCCGCTTGGCCTCTTCCGCGCCGGCCGAGCCGCCCCCGTCCCCCTCGTCCTCTTCCTCTTCCTCCTCCTCCTCTTCCTCTTCCTCTTCGCCAAGTCGAACGAGCTGGAGCTCCCGCCCTTGCCCGCCGGCTCCGGGCTCGTCGGCGGCGTCTGCGTCTGCGTCGCCGGCGCCGGCGCCGCCTCGCCCCCGTCCTCTTCCTCTTCCTCTTCTCGCGCCCCTCGTTCTCCTCCCTCGCCGCCTTGTCGCCGCGGCGCCCGCCGCCCGTCCCCGCCCTTGTTCCGCCCACCTCCTCGGCGCGCCGCGCGGGGCGCCGCCGGGCGGGGCGCGGGTCGGCCGTCGGCCCTCCAGGAGCGGCGGATCGAGCCCGTCGGGCTCTCCCGCGCGCGGCGCCTCTCTCCCCGTGCTTCAGCGCCAGCTGCTCGAGGTACGCCACCGCCGAGGCCGCCGCGCGCGCGCGGGCCGAGTAGTCGTAATTCTGCGTCGCAGTGATGACGCTGTGCCCCAGCAGCTTGGCTGCGCGGGGAGTCGCGGTGACGGCGGGCGCAGCGGCGGGGCGCGGGAGCGGGGTACGGCGCACCCGTCCCCTCGACGACGGCGGCGGCGGTGTCGCCGGAGATGCGGTTCGCGGCGGCCTCGTCCCGCACGTGCGTCGTGATGATGGCGCGGATGGCCTGCGCCGTCACCGGCACGCCCGTGTACTTTTCCGTCACCTGCGGTGCGTGAGTTTCTCCCCCTTCAGCCCGCCCGCCCCGCGCGCCTTTTTCACAAAGTTGCTCCAGCCGGCGTCGGAGAGGAGCGTTCCCGTCGGGCCGGTGAAGAGCCATCCCTCGTCGGCGGCGCCCGTCGTCGGCGGGAAGAGGAGGCGGCGGTAGCGCTCGACGTACAAGGTGAGCGGCTCCTGGACAAAACCGGGGATCGGAAAGGTCATCGCGCCCGCAGTCTTGGCCGTCTTGGACGAGAGGACCGGCTCGGCGCCCCCGACGTCGATTCTCATCTTTGTGAGCGCGATCGCCCACGCGCCCTGGTCCCGTCGGAGCGTGTGACCGATCCTGCGCAGGGCGCGCGGTGGCCATGGGGGCGGGGCGGGAGGGGCGGCGGAGTGGGGGTACGGCACCTGAGGCGGCGGACGATGCCGACGCGCGAGGGCGTCGAGACGAGGAGGGAGAGGAGGAGCCCCTCGCGGAGGGCGAGGGCCTTGTCGTACTCGAGCGGCGCACGCTCCGCCGCCTCGAGCGCGTCCAGCCGCGCCGAGAGGAGCGTCTCGAACGGCACCCAGTTCGGTCCGCGCTCGCGCCACTTGACCCCCTCGCGCTTCTCCTTTCTCAGCTGGGCGAGCAGGTTGCGGAGGCCGCGGGCGTGGGGCCCCTCGGAGCCCGACGCCGCGCCCGACGTGCGCGCGTGGACAAAGGCGTGGGCCTGGAGCGCCGCCTGCGTGTACCCCGCCAAGGTGGCCGCCTGCACCTTGCGCTCCCGCGGAGAAACGTGAGGAATCGCATCCACAGGTCGATGAAGTCGACGCGGGCGCCGGAGAAGAGGTCGAGCGTCGGGGCGCCGTCGATCTTCTCGCGGAGGGCGCAGTACCCCAGGAAGCGCAGCAGCGTCGTCCGCTCGTTGGCCAGCGTCGAGGAGCGCTCGACGGCGGCGCCGGGGCGGTCGGGGTTGAGGGCCCGGGTACGCCACTCTTCGTACGCGGCGAGCTGCGCCTTGAGCTCCCGCGACTGATCCTCCTCGCGCAGGCCGTACGGGGCGGCGCGCTCGGCCGACGGCTCCTCGGCGGCCTCGGCGTCGGAGCCCGCGTCGCCCGGCGCCGGCAGCGGCGGCGGCGGCGGCGAGCTCGAGGGAGAGGACGACGGGCCGGCGCCGGGATCGCTCCCCTCGCTGCCGGAGCTCGTCGAGCTCTCCCCGAGGTCGACGGCTCGAATCCCCGCGGCGGCGCCCGGCGGAGCCTGGCGGGACGCTGCGGCGGCGGCGGCGGCGGCGGCGGCGGCGCGGGGCCGCTCCTCGGCGGGGAGGACCACGCGCTCGGGGTCCGGCAGGGCGTCGGCGTCAAAGAGCGTGATCGACGGGTCGAGGATCATGCTCTCCAGCATCGACCGGTACGCCTGGCGCTTCTCCGCGATAAACTTGGCGTTGTCCTTGGCGACGGCGTCTGACATGGGGCCCCCGGGGCGGTAGAACATCAGCTCGCCGTGCGCCAGCTCGTCCGACCACGAGAAGCCCGTCGCCACCTCCAGCGTCGCGCCCTCGGCGAACCAGAGGATCCCTGCCGAGGGCCCTTAAAGGGGCGCGGCGGGGTGGGCGCCGAGGGAGAGGCGCGCACACGGCCCGCACTGGTACCCGTCCACCTGGAGCCGCCCGCCGCTCGTCTCGTCCACGTACTGGTGCGCGGGAAACGCCGCCTTGGCCGCGTAGACGAGCGACGGGTCGCAGGGCTCGCCGAGCGAGTCCCAGTACCGCGTCTTCGCCCCGCCGAGCACGAGGAGGGTCCAGTGGCCGCCGCTCGCCGAGCGCTTCTCGGCCCCGCGGCGCACGAGGCTCGTCGAGACGGGGCAGATGACGGTGCCGCCCCTCGCCACGAGCGACAGTGCGCGCCGCTTACGGCGCTCCTCGCTCGCAGCCGCGTACCGGCGGAGGACCGAGGCGAGGATGTCGACGCTCATCGGGTAGAGGGCCCGCACGCGGCCGTTGTTGGCCTTGCGCAGGATGAGGGTGAGCACGTTGGCGATGTGCGTGTCCGTGAGCCACTCGCGCGCGCCAAAGATCGGGACGCGGCGCGCAGGCGGGACGGGCGCGGGAACGGCGGCGGCGGCGGCGACGGGGTCGGCGCCCTCGAGGACGAGCCGCTGGCGCTTGAAGTCGGCGAGGAGGCTCGCGTCGCGCCCCGGTAGGTCCTTCAGGAACATCTCCACGCCGAGCGCGCTGATGAAGCCCCAGGTGCGGGCAAAGCCGCGCGAGGCCTCGCCCTCGACCTCGGAGCCAAGGCCGGCGTACCGCGTCAGCGTCTGCGTGACGAGGCCGAAGCGCTCGCGGCCGATGCTCAGCGTCGTCACGTTCCAGCGGTGCGGCCCGTCCCGCGCGAGGTCGGGGAGGCGCTTCTCGATCTCTCGCCGCACGCAGTTTGTGTCGCGGGAGGAGCCGTAGAGGGCGTCGGCGAGCGAGGCCATCGGCACCCAGAGCTGCAGGTCCGGAACCTCGATCCGCTTGGCGCGCAGCGCGTACATGCGCTTGCCGCCGACGCGTATGACGTGCAGGTCGAGGCGCGCGAGGGTGCGGGGCCGGCGGCGCTCGTTGGCGGCGTAGAACGAGGCGGCGGCGGCGCGCTTGCGCTGCTCGTCCGTGACCTCCCAGGCCTCGGCGACCACGTCCAGCACGTAGCGCATCGCCACCATCCGCGGCGGCGACTCGGGCGTGCACTCGCGCCGGCGGACGGCGCCCAGGGCCTCGAGCAGCAGGATGGCGTTCTCGTCGGGCAGCGGCCGCGTCGGCACTCCGTAGCGCGCGGTGAGGAGGTCCTCGGCCTCGGCCTCGGGCCGTCGGGGTCGAGGCGCGGCTCGCCGAGGACGCGCGCCAGCTGGGCCGAGCACGCGGCGGGGCCCGCCGTCGTCGGGAGGACGACGAGGCGCTCCGGCCCCAGGGCCCGCGTACTCGACGAGCTCGTAGGCGTCGTGCACCGTCGGAAAGGACATTGCGGCGGCGCAACCGATCGCGGGCGGCCGCGTGGGACGGGCCGCGGGGCAGCGGTGTGGGCCCCGCCAACTCTAGCCCCAAGGAGCAATGGGGCGCTTGGATTTATGTATCTGCCCTGCGCGATTGCGAGCTCGAAGTAGATAGGGGTACAGTTTTCGGTGCTCTCTGCAGTAAGGGTACAGGCACCGCCCTCTCGCCCTCCCCCCCCCCCCCCCCCCCCTTTTTTTTTGGGGGGACGGTCGCAGTCGGTTCATCCTGCACGCCACGATGAACAGTGTCACAGTGCTCGAGATTTCGTACCTGTTTTGATTTCAAATTCCCATCTTGGTTTTCAGGTTTCCCTTCAAAAAAGCTTTGTGAGCTTATAATTAAGCGATCGCAGCTCTAAATGTCTATCTCGAGTCAAATACAGAATAGAGCCCCACCGTGCTGCCATCTGTATCGTCAGGGAGATCTAGAGCTCGAGGCTATAGCTATAGCTAGTGGTCTGACGAGATCTATAGAGCGAACATCAACATTGATTATATCGATGAGGCTTCTGTGCTCAGACGGCGAGACGGTCGTGTGCCCGGGGGCCCTGGTCGCTGACAGCGAGCTCCTTGCCGACGTTTCCGAGTGCTCAGATGCTCACACAGACGCCATCCCCATGCCCATCACATCGACAGTCATCCTCGCGGCGGGCATCGCCCTCAACGACCGCTCGGCCTCCCGACCTTTCGCCTCGCTCCAAGTTCCGCACGGCGGGCCCGATTCGCGAGCGGCCCCCGCAATGGCCCTCATCGCCCGCCTCGGTGTCGCCGCAGAGTTTCTTCGCGCTCCAAAGCTCGCACACGCGTGCGCAAAGCTCTTTGAGGGCGCGATTACGCACGAGAAGGCTCTCGGGGAACTCTGGGAGGATCATGTTCGATTCGCGACCGGCGCCGCCCCGCAGCGGGTTCGGAAGCGCAAGATAGAGGAGACGGTCCCCTGTAAGAATCAGAGCGATTGATCACACGCCATTACACCGCTCAGAGGCCTTTGCACGGCAGTGGGTACCGCCGGTTCCATGGGCGATGCGAGGGCGCGTCCGGGGGGAGGGGACGGGCCCCGGGCCCCCTAGGGTTATTTTTAGAATCGATCCGGGTTCCGCACCAAAATTGTTTCTGATGTCTACGAGCCCTCCCAATTGCTTGCGATGCGTTGGTGCGGGGCCCTCATTTTATTTTTCCGGTTTTTTTGCAGGGTTGGGATCTGTATTGGACCTTTTGCTTTTCTGTTTTGGAAATTTAGAGGGCCGACCGGCACCGCACCTCTTTTGCATCCGAGTGTTTCGTGCATGCACTAACTGCATTTGCGTGTTGGTGCGGCGCGAACCCAAATTATCGAGGTTGCCGCCTCCAGCCATTTCCATACATGGCCAAGTTTGGATTTTTTTTGTTGGCGCGGCAAGCTCGCTCATGATGCAGCATTCAGAGGGGTATGCCCCGTATGTACACTCGCGCGGCGGGCTCTGTTCCTGCTCCTGTCGCGCTGGGGGCGGGCAGGTCGCCGACGGCGTCCGGCACGCTTTCACTCGTCCGTCCCGCGGATCTTTTTGCGGAGCTGCATGTCCTTGGGCTGGATTTGATGCTGCGCGCCCCGGCGGTTATGTGCCCCTGTACGGGGCGCTACAGAGTTTTGGAGGGGTGTGAATATTAATGGGCGGCATATATACCGCTTGGCATGGATCGCGAGGAGGTTGCTCCCCTCGAACGTCTCGATGGCGTAACTGCGTCTCGACGATCAGTTGCAGAGGCGGCGTTCTATGAACTTGCAAATTTCGCGAACTGCT